>CAOJBK010540359.1:0-13369 GCA_948294925.1 Codiaeum variegatum | reverse complement strand
AAAGTCATAGAATGATTAGAATAACAATATATATATATATATATATATATATATATATATATATATTAGCATTAAAAGTTTCAAGATTATCCTTACTAGTATTATGCATAAAAGACTTGTAACCAAATGGATGAAAATATGCAACACTAGGCTTTCTTCCTTTACAAATATCCTATGATTTTTTTTTTAGAATGAGCCTAATCATTGCTCTATTAATGATGTAGTAACAACTTCTCCCAAAAAATATTTTGGCAAATCATTTTTACAAAGTGTTGTCTAGCCATTTCTATCAATAATTTATTCCTCCTTTCGACAACACAAATTTGTTAAAGAGTCATATATACATAAAAATTATGCTCACTGCCATTTTTAATGCAAAACTTTTCAAAATAAAAAATTTTTAATTCAGTACTATGATCACTCTTTATGTATGCATGAGATGGTACAACCCTTATGAGATTATAATGTCCTAGTGTAACACCTATCACAATTGTTATGCACATCTATACACACCTAATATAAGAATATCAACATTCTACGTATTTAAGTTATACACAATAAACAAACATAGCATATTAAACAGACAATTAATAACAAGTTTTATCCCTCTAGATTTTATTGTTACATTGCTACTTTTATCCTTTATAAGACTTACATACACAAGCAAAAATATATATAAATATAAAATTTTTCTCCAAACTAAGTGCTTATGAATGATATAAGGAGAGAGGTCTCAGCAAATGAGCTTTGATCCATTCTCTATCTACAATGACTTAAGCTTCAAAATGGTCAATCACAAGCTTCATTGTTTAGAAAAATAATTGTAATTTGGTGAGTTACAACTCAGTTCATATGTTCATTAAAATCTAAAGACATTATTAAAAAAAACCAACCATACAAATTACCATATAGTATAAGAATCATATGATGCATATGCTTGTGCATTAGTTAATTTGATTTTATTATGAGCTTATGAGAAAAATATTACTCTCGGTATATATTATGTGAATCATGTGATATTCTTTAATTATTTACATTTTCCATGTGATTTGAAACTAATTTTCAAACTGGTCATAATATCCTTTTAATCTCAAATATAAGTGTTCAAGTGCAAAATGCTGACAAATATAACATTAAGTTCTCACAATTTACTAGTAATCATATGCATTTACATCAAACACCAATTGATGAGCTATCCTTAATAATATGAATATTCACCAAGTAGTTCTCAAACATATAGAAATAGGTTGCCATTGAAGCCACAATTCAACATTCACACATTTAAATTCACTTAAGAGAGACAATTGCACATTAAGATTTAATTAATGCTTATACTCATATCATAAAAGCTAAATGATTTAGGTATGATTTATATTCTCCTCTTATCCTTTTCCAATACTTTTAGATCCTAAAATATACAATATATTTGATCAACATTCTATCTTAGATCTTACACTTAATATGCAATTAGGTCTACATTTAGTGTAAGTGAGGTTAATATTAGTGCATTTTTTCTTATATGATAGCCTGACCTTTTAGTACTTAAGAGTAAATAACTTTTTCTAGAAATATCAAAATGACCTATTTCTTTTTTATAATAATACTAGACATACATTTCTATATAAAAAATAGAATAAAAACAAATGGCAAAAATCTAAATTCAGACATGTTCAAACCTATTCCCTACAAAATGACAATATGGGAAGGTCATACTCAAATTAGATTTTTAGAAAATATACAAGACCAATTGCAACAATATTTTACAACAATTTAGATAAGACATATGAAAACAAGTTCATTTAGATCACTTCTTCTAATTCTTCATAAGGTTGTCAAATTAAGTGTCCAAAATCAGGATTCCTATAGAGCTAAAAAAACATAACTAGTCCTGAGGTTTCAATTATATTTCATGACACAAGTAAAATTTTGCAAAACCCTTTTATGAGATTTTTGATAAGACAAAATTAGAAAATTTTCATATTTTGAGGTTTTTCCAATTCTTGTCATAAAGTCCTCAAAAATAAGTCAAAAAAATTCTTTTACATTAAAAAATTCAAGAACACATATTTGCTTTCACAGTTCAATCAATTTTCAAGAACTTATACTTATCCATTATTCATACCATAACTTTCAGAAAGTGTTCACTATGGGAGGATAAAGATATTTTTATTTCATATAAGAAATTTAAAGTTAAAGTCTTATCCTTGATGATGATAATGAAGATGAAGATGAAAACCCTAGAATTTTTCTTTCTTATTCTTTTTTTGTCTTCTATCTCTTTTCTTGTTTTTCTTCCCATTCTAATAATATTGCATGATGATATGATGTAAATTGTGATAAAGTTATTAGAATAGTTTCTCTAAACTTCAATCCTAAATGATCCAAATCAATATTCATTTAGTTGGAGGGTGTTAATTTGCATTCCATATGGATCACAACTATTTAGTTATTAGGGTGTATGGTTGCTAAATTGATGATTTCCATCATTTGGCATCAGAGCATGGTTCAAGTTTGAGGTTTGCATATCCATTTATCTATTATTCTTTTAGTTTATGTTTCCTTTTCTTCTTCTTCTTCTAGCATTTTATCTATAGCCATTGTCCTTTCTTCATCTTAATTGTTGTGCTTCTTGCGTTATTTCTAATCTTCTTTATTCTTCGGCAAAAAAAAGTAAAAAAAAAAAAAAGTAAAAAGATAAAAATATTTAAAAAAAGATAAACATTACGAGATCAAAGAATTCTTACAAAATTTCAGAAATCTATCTTTGTTCATTTGTTTCTTCTTTTAGTTTGGGAATCTAATATTGCTTTCTAAACCAAAACAAACAAAATTCTTATTGGGATATAAATTGATATTTAAATAAGTTTGAGTTATTTAAATAAGCTTTGTGTTACAAAACTTTAAATTGTCCAACCTTTTATTTATTTTTGACATGCAACCTGCCCATTTACTCCATTAACTTGCTATAATCTGAATTGTTTGATTAAGGGTCGTAGTTAATCTAAGAACCAGAAACAAAACAAGAGTGTTAAAAGGAAAGAGAGGTAAGACTAACATTGTGAATAGCCATATAAAGAGTGAAGCACGAATGGTGAGATTCATTATTTAAGTGAAACATGTAAGGGAGTGTGTGAGGTCAGTTTAACATTGTTTTTCAGGTTTAAAACATGTCTAAAGATACAGAAGTGAGTTCTTCCTCAAATGATCATATAATTTAAGCAATGCAGCAATAATTTGAACGAATGTTCAAAATTATAGGGGATGTAAGAGATCAATTAGAAAAACATGATGATGCAATTACCAAATTGTAGGGTGGGCCACGACATGAAAGATAACTAGCTTACTTCTTGAATTATGAATTTGATGGTAGAGATAACATGGAAGATGACCAAATTACTCTTGTTGGTCAAGAAGTCAATCCTATAGGGCAAGGTAGGAGAGGACATCATTGATTAATATAAACATAATTTGAACTCTTTGTGAGTGCTTTGTTTTAAGTTCATATATGAACTTGAGAACTTATCAAACTTATTCAGTTTGTGATGTTAACCATATAAAACCTTTATTTTCTTCTTAACTCTTATTCAGTTTGTGGTGTTTTGGAGGATCCAAAATGCTATTCTAATTATTTTATCATAATCCATTGATAGAGTTATTATAATAGTTTCTTTAAACTTCAAAATTGAATGATCCAAATCAGTATTCATTTAGTTGGAGGGTGTTAATTTGCATTCCATATGGATCATAACTCTTTAGCTATTGGGGTGTATGGTTGCTAAATTGATGATTTCCATCTAATTGGGATAACTTTCTAATGATATATTTTCTAAGTGTTGTGCGAATGCATGCTTATTTTTTTTATGATTTTCTATAAAATAACGTGTTTAATGTTTTTATTAAGTGCTACAGGATATTTCTAAGGAACTATTTGGCATAAAAATTGAAGTTAAAGAACAAATTGGAACCAAGAACCAAGCATAGGAGCAAAGACAAGGCAAGGGAGTAACTTCAAGGCTATCACGACTCAGTACCATAGGTCATGAGTCGTGATCGTAGGAAGCAGTCACTAGTCATTCCCACCAAATACGAGCTAGAATGCCAACCAGCTAGCAATGTCGACTTGCTACCAGGGGTGCTGACTCGTGACAGAGGCCATAGCTGGTGAGTCATACCCCCTAGTTACGAGTAATTACCATGACCTTTCAAGATGCCTTTTTTTGTTTTGACACCTTTTTTGAAAGGGCATCTCCTGGGACACCTTAGGGCTTATAAATACATAAATTTAGCTCTGTTTTAAATATCAATTAGTAATTGGATGTTTTAGTTTTACTTGTTCTAAATTCTTAAACACCTTTTAGAATTAGTACTTGGTTTTTATTTCAAATGTCTATTAAAAGGAACTTTAAAGTTCAAATGTTCAATGATTTATTCAAGTAATTTCTTGAAAATAAAGAAGTTTTATTCATCAATATCCCTTCCTTTCTTCTTACTTTTATTTTATGTTCAATATGAATGCTTGTTATGTAAATGTGTTACATTTAACCCTGTACTTAGGCTAAATAGGTTGTTAGAATTACAATGATGAATTAGTCATTATACTTTAATACATATGATTTAGTTTCAATTGGAATGATTGTGTTGTGTATGCTTGATCACCATATATAACTTATTAATCAATTTGTTCATAACGAGAGTTGGGACAAATTGGTGGAAAATCAATTGAAATTACTTAAAGCATAAGATTGACTTGGAGACAAGCAAGCTACTTTAAGAGAATTTAGAAATGGAACAACTTATATTTTTATTTATCTTTGCTTTGACATGAGAATGCTTTGCAAGCTCTAAATGAAAACACCTTTTCATGACAACGAGAGTTTCTTGTAAAGGCTTTATGCATTTTATCAAATCATATATTCATCTATCTTATATGACTAATTTTGATTTGTAATTCTAAATTTTATTCCATATCATTCACCTATATTTTAGAATTAGAATTGCAATTCAAAAGTAATCATGTAAAGATATATGAATGAATATGATTGGAGAACATGACCTAAAGTCCTCGAAAGTAACTTGTTGTCAATCAAAGGTGTTTCCATCTAGAATCTATAAGCACTCTCAAGTCATTATGAAGATAAACCAAAACCCTAAGTTCTTTATCCCTTCTATGAACCCCTCAAAGTAGGGTTGCTTGTCTCCAAGGACAACCCATAACTCTTAAGTAATACCAATTGCTTTTCCACTGATTTGCCCCAACTCTCGTTGTGAACAATCCATTAAAAAGTTATATATGATGGATAAACATACACAACTAGTTCATGAAAATAAGAATGAAATCATGTTCATCAAATATTTATAGACTAAATAATCATGCAATCCTAAACAACCTATTTAGCCTAAGTATATGGTATCATGCATCAAGTAAACATAATAAGCATTCATAATGAAAAAATAATTAGAATAAGAAGAAAGGAAGAAGATATAGATGAAATAATAATACTTTATTCCTTAGGAAATCACTTGAACATTGCTTGAACACTTGGACTTCAAAGTGCCTATGGAAATGACACTTGATACAAGAACACCATGACTTAATCTAAAAGGTGTTTATATTTCTTTTAGATAAAGTAAACTAATAAAATAAATAGTTTTCATAATCTTCATGATGTTGAATTAATGTGGAATTTTGGCCTAAACTTAGCCTAAGAAGGGTTTATATAAGACCCAAGGTGACCTATGAAGTGCCTTTTCCAAATGGGATTCATAATGGAAAGGTGCATTGAAAAGGCATTGTAACTAATCATGACACCTTTCACAACTTGTGACCATATGCTTCTATCATGACTCGTAACCATTGGTCATGATTTGTGACATGGATAGTGGCTTGGCATGGCATGCAGACTCGTGTCTGGTAAGCGCGATTGGCGACTATGGGCTACTATCACGACTCGCGACAACCTTATTTCTCAGTAAATGGCTTGTCTTTGCTCCAAATCCTTTTTCTTTGATTCCTTTAAGTCCACATCCTCTATTGTCCATTAAAAATCATCCTTAACACCTAGAATTACCTATATCACTCAACAAACTAATTAAAGGCACCCTTTTTACACAAAAATATCCAAAAGGAAGCATGCATTTATTTATTATTAAGTAAATGTTCATTAGAAAGTTCAACCTATTTGCATCACATCAAATATCTTTACTTTAAATCTCTTCATTATAAGAGGATTGGAAGGCTTGACAAAACTAAAGCATGTCTCCATTATAATAGATGAAAAATATGATTTTTTAATTGCTTAAGAGAAAAAGCTAAATCGCAATAAAACTTGTTTGGAAATGATTTAGTTTGACAGAATTTTAGTATCTAATGTAATCTTTCCAGCGTTTATAGGTGTGAAGAAGGTTTCAAAAAGTTGTCCAGAACTATGATAGACAAATTTATTATTAGGCCTCGTATTGTGTAAAAATGGGTGTGAGCCTCGCAAGGTCAGAGATTACCGTGGACACTCAAGGAAACTTCAAAGGCTCGAGGTGACTGGGGAATCTCATGATAACCATAGAGACTTGTGCTTACCTCAAGGGCTCATGTCAACTGTTGAGCTTTGAGGTTACTTCAAGCTCTCACTATTACCTTAATGCTCCAGGTCAGATTTAGCAGTTTTGGTCGGTTTAGTTTGGTTTAATTTGATATGCTTTTTCATATTTTTCTAAGTTTTTAGTTCCATTTCAAGTTTGATTTTGGCCCAATTTGAGTCTATGGATTCTTCTTAAAGCAAAAAATGTCATTGGTGAAAAATTAAGGATTCACAGTGACTGAATAAATATAAACATTAATTAAAATCTAAAAACATTATCAACAAACCAACCATAGCAATTACTATAGAGTATAAGAAACATATTATGCATATGCTTGTGCACTCATTCATTTGATTTTTTTGTGACCTTATAAGATAAATATTACTCTCTAGATCCATGTGAAATAAGTGACATTTGATAGTGCTGACCAACACTTATAAGGTGAATTATGTGATATCTTTTAATCATTTGCATTCATCATTTGATTTGCAACTATTTATCAAGCTAGTCACAATATCCTTTAAATCTAAAATGCAATTATTCAAGTGCAGAATGCTTGACAAATAAACATTAAGTTATCATAATTTACTAATAACCATATGTATTCACATCAAACACCATTGATAAGTTATTTAAAGTAATATGAATAGTCACCAAGTGTGAGGCCCTGCCCTCAGTGTTACGTGTGCCTCAAGCTTTGGACTTGAGGAAACCAATCACTGAGGGAAGGATTGCACGTGGTGTCGATTTTGAGTCTCACATTGGGAGAATCCCTTATAGGCCTGTTAGGTGCAAAGTGTTATGAGTCGCCACATAATACTTTAAAAAAATATTTCATTTTCATGGTGATTAAAAACTAGTTTGATTGTTAAATCTAAAAAAGTTATTTTCCCATGGAAAAGACACGAGCCCTATATCAAAAGATGAATTTGAAGACTTGTAATTGATAAAATTTAAATTTCAGAAAAAAGTTAATTTTCTAACAATTTTGACTCTTAAATCATATGGATTTGATTAAAATTAATTTCATGTATGCATGAATAGGTATTGGATGATGCATGAACAATTACATTATTAAATCATGATGCATGTAAAAATATAATATGAATCACAACATATAAAAAGTGATGAGAATAAAGTAAAATGGAATAATAAAGGAAATAAATAAATAGGAGTCTCTTCTCTAACCAAAGTGGTACAAGGGAGAGTACACATCCCCAAATAGTAGATAAATAGGAAAAAAAAAGTAGCAAAATAACTAAAGAAAATAGATATAAATAAAAAGACAGGCAAAGAGGACCCCCCCCTTTAGCCACAAGGCACTGGAATGACACATTCCCATCGGATGAATATAATATGAGGAAATAATGGAAGAATGATAACAACAAAATAATTGTAAAATAAAACAAATAGGCAGATCTATTCCACTAACTACAGAAGTATTAGGAAACAGATCAGATGAATTCCTCCATTGGTAATTACGTGCCAAGAAGAAATCACATCAATTGTCGTTGCAATAGATAACAGGAAAATAATATAAATAGAAAATAAAACAAATATAAAATTAAAATAAAATGAAGATAAAATAAAATATCAGAAAAAATGGGCAACAGTGAAAATAAATTAAGATTTGGATTTGAAGCCTATTGAACAAGCTTACCAATGTATCCTTTGGAATGGGAATCAAACCCCACGTTGTTCTCCATTCTCCGAAAGGTTGGGGGTTGTTTGATAAAAGGGATTGCTGATTTATGTTCAGAAGCTAATTGATTTTATAAAAATAATTAACCAATAAGCTCTTAATTAATTATATTTTTTATTTAAGAAAAATAGATTTGATTGTAAAGATTTGACTGTAAATTTTCCTAATTCAAATTTTAGGACTAATAAAAAAAGAAAACAAAATCAAAACATTACCATTTACCTTTTGCTTGTGACATTGAGGAATGGGAGGCTCTGATTGTTTAATGATGTCAGAAAGTGTCTTCATAGTGCTTTTAGTGTAATTTGAGTGTAAAATTTAGTAGAGGTTTGGGATCGAAAAGTTTTTTGGAAAAAGTGACCAGAGGATCCTATTTACAGAAGAAAATTCAACTTGACTTGCAAGAAAGGTTTACGCGCACGCGGGAGAGCTAAAGTGCATGTGAACCATAGGTGCATGTGTAGAGACCAAAACGTGCATGTGGGACCACTACACGCACATGAGGACCACTTTTTACATGCGAGGACCATGGCGCGCATGCGAAGGCTCAAGCGTGTACAAGAGCTTCTGTGGTCTGGCTTGATTTTTTCAGTTTTTAGGTTATTTTGGATCTGAATGTGGGCTCGGTTCAAGCCAATGGGCTTGTATTGATGGGCCATCTTTGATGGTGTAAAAATAAGGGTTCATAGTTACCCCTCTTAGCAGATCCATTCTAAGAAAAAGATGAATTTAACGATGCCCTTGTCTTGAGAGGGGCTTTGGGAATTTGCCTATAAATAGGCCATTTAACTTTTTCTTCTCCTACTCCATCATTTCTTTTTCTTTCTCTTCTTTTGTCTTCTTTTATATTTCTTGAGTTTTCTCTAAATGCTTCCCGTTCAAGAGTTGAATGAGGAGGAGTTACCTTGTATGACTGGGACTTTTTCTGATTGGGTGGACTTTGCAGACTTTGAGATCGACAGTCAGTTTGTTCCTTGTTTGTCCCAAAATATACTGCCCAATAATGACCACAAGTATGTGGGCTATTGTAGTATAAACTGAGAACCCAAATTCATATCTCTCAAGAAACTCGCTTCAGGTTATGTATTTTTTTTGTAAAATTGCAATAAAAATAAAATGAATTTTTTTGGAACAATAAATTAAATTATTTAACTAAAGCAAACAATGTGGATATGTGATATGTAATAATGTGATTGGAACTAGAGATCTCTATAATCCATAGTCCATCATCTATGAACTTAAGCAATTGGGTAAGTCAATTATGTCAAATGATCCAATTTTAATGCAATCATTTAATTAGAACTTATTCTACTAGCAATCATATTCATATAAGTCAACTCAACTCAACAAAGCCTTAATCCCAAGTTAATTGGGGTCGACTAAATCGCATTCAT
Source organism: Codiaeum variegatum (assembly GCA_948294925.1). Classification (NCBI taxonomy): domain Eukaryota; kingdom Viridiplantae; phylum Streptophyta; class Magnoliopsida; order Malpighiales; family Euphorbiaceae; genus Codiaeum; species Codiaeum variegatum. The sequence continues at coordinate 3,697 of CAOJBK010540359.1, read as the reverse complement.
CTAAAAAATCTAAAGAAAATATGCATTAATCAGTGAATTTAATCCTAAAACTTATATTTCTAATTCGTTTTAGAATCTCAATTGAATAGGTTTCGGGTTTCAGTTTCCACTCTCGCTCCATCACTCAAAAACTCAAACTAATTGGTGATCAAGCAATAGTTTATGATAATTAAATCAATTCAATCTAGCAAAGGATTAGCAAATTCAAATAACCTAATTACTATTATTCATATAAAGACTACTTCATGCTCAATCTTTAGACAATGGGAATTTAGCTCATGATTGGTTTATAACTCAATAAATTAACAATAAATTCAATGGAAACCATGTCTAATCTCTCAGCACAAAGAATACCCAAAGAAAATTAAAGTAAAAGAGTTTTAAAAATAAACCTCAAGATAAATTGTAGAAAATCTCATTACCTTTGAAGAAATTCAACTTTAATGTTGATTACAAGCCAAATCATAATGAAAAGTAACTAAATCTATGAAATAATTATGAAATCTAAAAAAGAATTGAGTCTAAACCTTCAAAACTAGAGAATCTATCTCCAAAATTTCTGAAAAGTATGGAATCGAATGACCTAAAAACCATAAAAGTTTGTTTATATAGTTATAGAAAATTTGCGTGTGCATAACCATAACCAACTTTCACGGGCTCGTGCAAATGCCTTTACCTTGTGCAGGTGCTTCAAGTCATTCCAGAAAGATGCACAACCTAAAAGGTTTTACACGACCTTTTTTGGGTTTGACACAGGTCCCTGAGGATGAGAAATTTCAGCATAGAGTGTAGCACAACCTTCATTGATTCGCATGACCATTCCTTGCTTTTACACGGGAAGTACACTTGACTTTTCCTTAGCACCTCCAAAAATTGCAATCTTCAATCTCGCTTGCTTAGGAACTTCATTTTTAACCTTGATAGCATCATTTTGCATAAATTCTCAATTTTTATTACACACCACTAAACAAATAAATTAAATGCAATTTTTCAATAAAAGTTCACTAAAAATTTGGGGAAAAATATCTAAAAATACATTAAGAACAACTTCCCTACACTTAAGCCTTTGCTTCTCCTCAAGAAAAACAGAACAATGATAATGTGTTGATAATCTAACTCTGTTAATCAAGCTATGTAAAACCAAAATTTCATGCAATTATTCAAATAAATCAATGTCAAAGTTCTCTCAGTTAACTAACCAATTCTTAAACTTAGAAATCAATTTCAACAATTTCATTGATATTATAACATTATAAAGCCTCAAAATTTAAGCTAAATAACTGTGCAAACTTCTTCAATGTGATAGAGTTAAAATCAAGAAAATAAATATTTTGATACTGAGGAACCAATTCAATCTTTTTGAAAACAACATACACATTATGCAAATTTTCTTTTTAAAGTTCATGCACACTTTTCTTTCATTTTTTACTTTATTCACCTCAAGGAGCTCGACTTAAATGACAATGTCATTAGCCTTTTAATGCAAAGGTAAACACTTTATGGTGCCGACCTCTAGTTACTCAGCTAATCACAAACATCTGCCCACTACTATCTCTATTCATAGTTCCTTTAATTTTATTCTTCTTTACATAAAATAGGAACCAAAAGAATCATGAACCCTTATTTTGACACCATTGCATCCGGACCGTCAATACGAGCCCAACAGATTTGACCTGGCTCAAATTGGACTTCAAGCGAACCTAGAAAAGCCAAGAAACTGAATTGGATAGAACCGAACTGGACCCAGAAAATCGGGCCTAGGAAGAACCTAGGCCCAAAATGACAGACGCATACACTAAATGACTTGGCACATACTTAAACGACTTCACACATGTGTAAAGCCTCAACGCATGTGTGAAGGCCCACGCGTATGCGTAAAGTGTGTAACGCACACATCAGCCATTAGGGTTTTTCTGATTCATTTCTCTATAAATTCGACCCTCCATAATAGACTCGGGTTCCAACATTTTTATCAACTTTTTATAGCTCTCATACTACACTTATAGACACTCATCAGACAACCTTTTATGCTATTTTACTATATTTCGAGCCTAAAAAACACTATTTTCAGACAACATACGCTACAGACACTTCGATTTCAAACACTACAGATAGTTGAATCTGTCTAATTAGCATTCAATCTAGTTCATACCAACATAGTTTAGATACTCAATCAGCACTCTCCAAACACAATGGAGACCTACTTCAGACCCTCTAGTTCCTATACCACACAAAAAGGTAAACACACTACAATATTGTTCTTACCTTTAACCAAATATATGTTTTAAACCCTTTAATTCAGACCTAAGGCATGTTTTTAGAACAATTGTTAAGACCTTTAATTCAGAATAATCAATTTAGGTACATTCATATTCAAATTCAATTTTCATTAATAAAGTATCATAATTGATTAATAGCCTTATCGGTTAATTATTTTTAATAATCTAAAATCAATTAGCTACTGAACAAACCAACAACCCCATTATTATTAGAACAACCCCCACCCTTCGTGAGAAGGGATACAAGCCCAACAGATTTGACCTGGATCAAATTGAACTTCAAACGGACCTAGAAAACCTAAAAAGCTGAATTGGATCGAACCGAACCGGACCCAAAAAATCGAGCCTAGGAAGAACCTAGGCCCAAAATGATAGACACATGCACTAAATGACTTGGCGCATGCTTAAATGACTTCACACATGTGTGAAGCCTTCAACGCATGCGTCAGCCATTTAAGGTTTTTCTAATTCGTTTCTCTATAAATTAGACCGTGCATAATAGACTTAGTTTCCGACCTTTTTACCAACTTTTTATAGCTCTCAGACTACACTTATAGACACTTATTAGACACCCTTTTATGTTGTTTTACTATATTTTGAGCCTCAAAAACACTATTTTTAGACAACATACGCTATAGACAATCCGATTTCAGACACTACAGATAGTTGAATCCGTCCAATCAGCATTTAATCCAATTCATATCAGTATAGTTCAGACACTCAATCAGTACTCTCTGAACACAATGGAGACCCACTCTGGCTTTGTCAAACCATCAGACCCTCTAATTCCTAAACCACGCAAAAAGGTAAACACACTACAATATAGTTCTTAAGTTTAATCAAATATATTTTTTAAACCCTTTAATTTAGACCTAAGGCATGTTTTTAGAACAATTGTTAAGGCCTTTAATTCAGAATAATCAATTTATGTACATTCATATTCAAATTCAATTTTCATTAATCAAATATCAGAATTGATTAATAGCCTTATCGGTTAATTATTTTTAATAATCTAAATTCAATTAGCTACTGAACAAACCAACAACCCTACTATTATCAGAATAACCCCCACCCTTTGCGAGAAGGGATAACGACATGGGGTTTGTTTCCCATTCAAAGGGATACGCTAGCAAGCCATTCAATGCTTCAACTCTAAACTTTTTATTTTCTTTATTTCATTTATGTTTATGTTTATTTCATTCATATTAATTCATTATCTGTTGTGGTTTTGTTCATTATGCAATTTACTTGTATTTATATGTTCTGTTAATGTATGTGCTTTGGGAAATGTGTGCTCCTCCCAGATCATAAGACTGGAGAAGAGATCCCTTAATTCATTAGTTTTGCTTGTATAAACTTTATCATGTTATTTGGGGTGATGTGCCTTCCCTAGAACCTGAAGTGGCCTAGAGGAAGGA
>CAOJBK010540213.1:0-14898 GCA_948294925.1 Codiaeum variegatum | reverse complement strand
AAATAGCAAAACTTTGTGTTTGTAGATTCACATCTTGGACACTTTAGGGCTGCTTCTGGTTGTGGTATTTTCGCTAACCTAGCACGATCTGCCATTGAACCAGGTCGAATCGAACCATTTCCACCTCCACCGCCACCACTAACATGTGTTGGTGGGACAGGTGGAAATTGGAGATTATCATTTGTGGCTCCTCCACTTCCGTCGCCTTGTTGTTGATTAGGCTATATATTCAAAAATTGGGAATATATTAGAGTGAAATCAAATTAAGTATATTAAAGAAAAAAGAGATAAAAAAAGGAATAGGAATAATAATTTTTTTTTCCTTTATTGATTTATGCTTCTTTTTTACTTTTAAGAATAAAAAGATGAAGAAGGTATGTGGATGAAAATTTTTAAAGAAGAAATTACCTGATGATGATGCCAATTGGGAGGATCTAAATAGACTGGAACTGAAGAGAAAACCATGGTTTTAAATTGTAATTTATTTAATTTTTTTCTTTTTGTAAAGGTTGATGGGTCTTTAGGAAAGAAAAATATGGTGGAGAATCACACTAAGAGAATACCAGAGCTAAGAAAGCAAAGGGAGAAAAGAAAAGAAAAGAGAATTAAAGGAGAAGATGAGAGAGAGAGAAGCTTTATTTTTTTCTTTTTTTTTTTTTCTCTTTTTGTTGTATTATAATTTTTAGGGTTTTGAAGTGGAAGAAAGTTGCTTCTCTTATAAGCTTTGTGATGCCGTTGGAGTACTAGTCACTGTGTTGTAGTGCTCAAAAAAGAAAAGGAAAGTTTTGTGGCTCTTGCATGGAAGAGAGAGAAGAGATTGAGAAATCTAACATTATTATTCTCTTTTTCTATAATAATATAAAAAAAAGCTAATTATCACTACCTGTATGTTCTTTTGGTGGGATCTTCCATCCCGCGTAATCAACATTTTTATAATTATGGACCTCCACGTTTAATTAACTATACATATCAACCTCTATGTATCAATAATTTCTTTCTTTCAAACCTATGGTTGAGCAAAATCCAACCAAAATTGAAAAATCAAATCGAATTAAATTCAATTTATACTTAATTTCAGTTTTCAATTGCTCCCGTCGAATTATTTGTGCAAAATTTGACTTTTTACGGTATTTTAGGAAGAATTTTTACCATATTTTTTTATTATTATTTAAAAAGTAAAAATTATAAAATTATAATTTTATGAAAATTATTTTCAAAATTAGTCTAATGATGAAAATTTTATAGTATAATTCAATATATTTTTATTTTTTTGTTAGTCAAAATTAACGAACTTTGATCTCAAAAGTTAAACTATTACAAATATAGTAGGTCAGAGAGAGTATATAATTTGGTCTAGTTATATTTTTTTATAAAAATAGAAATTATTTTAATTCGATTTAGCTATATAAAATTTTTTTACTTCAAATAGAATTAAATAATTAATTATTTTTATTCATAAATTAAATATAATTTAATTTATTTAATTGATCAATTATACTTAATTTATAATAAATTAAAAACTACAAATAAAATATTATTTTTTTACACCAAAAAAATATTAATATATTATTGATATCACATTCTAAATAAAAAATTACTAACTAATGAAATTGTAATCATATATCTAAATGCAAATTCAATTAATAAAGGAATTAATAAGTTAAAATAACCTGTTTTAAAAAAAAAATTTAAAAACTAATAAAATATATATTTTCAATGTCTAATCGAAATAAATGGCAAAAAAAAAAGTCTAATAAAAATACTTTTATTTTATTTTTTTATGTCGAGCTTTGATCATTAATTTTCTTTTCAACCATATTACCAAAATTATATATATATATATATATATATATATATATATATATATATTATGAAAATATTTTTCTTTCACAAAGTAATTATCAAAGTTTTTAATATGTAAATTAAAGTGACAGATAATTTTGGATAGAAGGAGCAGTTATTGCCAAATTCAATTTATATAGCGTTTTCTTTAAGAAATTTAGTGTATTAATTAATCCATGAAATATAGGAATCATATAGCTACATATGCAAATTTCAATTACATAATACTACTCTTTTATATTCCTAATAAAAACTAATTCTTGACTTATATGTTATCCAAATTATTTGGTATCAATATTGGTAGTAGTAATAATAATATTAATTGTTATTATTGAATATAATTTAATTTATTTAATTCATCAATTATACTTAATTTATAATAAATTAACAAATATAAATAAAATATAAATATATTATTGATGTAACATTCTAAATTAAAAAAATTACTAGCTAATAGATTGTAATTCAATTAATAAAGAAATTAATAAGTTAAAATAACCGGTTTCAAAAAAAATTTAAAAACTAATAAAGTTATAATAAAATATAATTTTCAATGTGTAATGGAAATAAATGGAAAAAAATTCTAATAGAGTTACTCACTCTGTCCAAAATTATATGTTATTTATGCTTTTGATCTCGTGCTTTGACCATTTGTTTTCTTTTTAATCATATTACCAAAATTAATATATATTAGAATTCATATATATATATATATATATATATATATATGATCAAATGAATACCAAAATACTTATTTCATTTTTTAATTTTCATATATTAAATATAATTAATTTTATTAAACTCTAATTTGCTTATTTACATATTAAAATTTTAATTAAAATTAAAATTTTAACTTTAAAATATTTTATATTTATCAATACTTTTACTTTTTTTCTTACTAAAAAATACTTTTTTTTTTATTAATAAATCAATTATATTTAAATAATTTCATTCTTAGTTATTAATTTTTATTTTGTCTTTATTCAAACCTTGCAATTAAAAGGTTTGCATGCACAAAATTAATATGTAAAAGAAAACACATAATTATATTATTTTACTACCATTATTATTTTATTATTATTCAAAATATAAATTAACTTTATATTAATGTATAGCTAATGAAGGGTAATTTCATTTGTTTACTGTACTTCCCCCTTCCATTCTTATATATATATATATATATATAATCTTTGAAAGTTATTGGAATAAATTAATAATATTTATGTTTAATATCTTAATAATTTCATAAATAATGATGTTTAAATATGATATATGTAATAATATTTACGACGATATCACATAATTATAAAATAATTTGGTATAAATAAAATATTTCGGTTCAAAATCCAAATCGAACTTCAATTCGATTTGGTTAAATGTATATTATAATTTAATTTCAGTTTGATTTGTTAAAATGCTAAAAAATCAATTTTTGATTTATTATGTTTGATTCTGTTTTAAACTGAACCAACTGAAGGCTTGGTCCTAATGCTCGGCTTCTTAATCTTTCTTCTGAAAAATCCTGACTTTCATTTTTTAGTTTGAAAGAGTAGCTATCAATGTTTAATCTTGATGGAAAACTACATTTTTATTTTATTTTTTTATGTTATTTAGTTTTTCTAGTATTTTAATTTTCAATGAAATTTTTGTCTTTTGATCAAATATGAAACACAAATTCAAAGCTTCTTATTATTATAAAGTTGTTATATTTTTTGAAAATCCTACTCAGTCGGTAGGCGGTCTTCCAAAGATCGTTGACAACATTATCGGTTACACTAATCTATATTTAGCAAAACCTTTCTAAGTTTAGGCTGTCGAGCCCCCTTCAATCTAAGAAGACTTATGTGGCAGCTGTAGCTGATATGCAATCCCATGTTCCTCTTCCTCCATCGACGGCTATCTCACGATCATATCAGGCAATCAAAATTAATAACGACGCTTACAAAAAATGTCTCAATTTCTGTTAGCATTCGTTGATTACAAGAATTGTTTTGAACAAAGGTGAGTCTCCATGGTTGCTCCCTAAATTAAAGGAAAAGCTTGATGCTATCTGGAATTTGAAGTCCAAATGGAGGCTTATCTTGCTTGGGCATGGCTCTATCATGTTTTGCTTCCACAACAGTCTGTAAAGAAAGTGTCTTGGCATGGGACTAGCTTTTCCTTAAGTCAGGTGTGCTACGTTTGGAATATGGGTGCCTTGCTTCAATCCGTTGAAAGAGAAGTCCATAATAACATACTTATAGTTGAGATTCTATCGATCACCATGGGAGTTTTGGGATATCAAAATCTTGATGGACATTGCTCATCACATTGGCACTCCACTTAGAATTTATAGGGTCACATTGGAGGGTGATCTTGAACATTTTGCAAAGACCCTAATTGATGTTGGTTTGTCAAATTTGGTCCCATATCTTCTTATGTTGGACTGCAATGACTCTCATAGACATTGATGTGGTATATAAGAGAATATGCCTCCATTTTGTAAGTCCTGCAATGCGATTGGTCATAATGCCTCATCTTTTAGATTGAGTTATAATGAACAAATGAATGAGCTTGTGATGCAAAAAAATAAGACAACATATATTTCTAAAGGGAAGAAGGACAGAGAGCCACCGTAAGGTCGCTCGAGAGTGCGCAAGTTTTGGAGGCCAAAACAAACCTTTGTTTCTATCAAGCATGTTTTTTTTATAGAATTGTTAAGGATTTGTCTAAAGCTCTCTTAACTATTGATGCTCCTATGGATGAATCTAATAAGGTTGAGCCAACTCCAATTCTGCCAGTAGACCAAATTGTTGTGGTCAATGCCTCTTTGGAGAATTCATATATGTCAGTACTGAATAATAGTCCTGAGGATGGATAGTAAGAAGTAGCAACAGAACCTCCATTGCACTAAGTACATTTAGCTCATACTAAAAGCCAACAACGTGCTTAATGATATGTGCATATTTGTTTTATATTTTATTACTGAATACTGTAGTTTTTCTTTAAAATTGAATTTGATTAGTGTGTTAAGTGTGATTATAGGACATTTTCAAGAATTCTTAGGATTTTATGGAGCTATGTTGATTTTAGTTAGGAAATGACATTGTGGAAGATATTTGGAGAAATTTTGGGGTCAATATTTGAAGTCCAAGTGCCATCACAAAGTTCAAGGAGAAATAAATGAAAAATGAGGTCCTGACAGTTCCCACAGGAAGGGCCACACCCATGATGTTATCCATGGGAACCTACTATCCCTATTTTCCTAAGCCTTTTCAAGCCATATTTGAGCCCAAGGTCCAGTGTGTTTCCACATGTAAGCTCACACCCGTGGGGCAACCCATGGAAACAATCTATCATGATGATTTTTGAGGATTTTTTAAGGCTTTTAATTATTAAAGACCCACAGGTATTAGGTAACCCGTCAGAGTGGAGAATATCATATTTAAAAGTCCAAAAATTAGGTTTTAAGTGGGCATCAATTTTTTTAACCAAAAAAGGAGATTTCTAGAGCTTGTGGAAGCAAGTTTTAGTGGTTTCTGAAGGTTGGAGATGAACAACATCTCAAGATCTAAAGATTTCAATAGGATTTTATATCATTTTCTTCTCTTTCCTTTTATTTCTTTCTTTGATCTAGATATGATTACTTTCATTATTTTATTTTCTTTATTTTCAATTTCTATCACTAGCGAAATATTTTATCTAGGATTTGCGATATAGTTGTTATATTAGATTATTGTTATTGATTTAATTTACTAGATTTGAGCTTTTCATTGAATGTTTTGATTGATTTTGTGCTTAAAGATAGTGTTTGATTGGCCATTAAATATTAGATCTTAGAGTTTAAGTTAAAATTATGGAGGTTGAGATTTGAATTCAAAATATGAAATCAATTAACTTAGGGTAGGTAATACTGAAGGATAAGATTACTCCTAAGAGACATAAATACAAAATTCTATATTGCTTAATTAATCCAATTTGTTTCCTAGTATTATGGGAGTATTTATTAGAAATAGATTGGGTATTGGTAAACTGACTCAGGAGAGCTTTTTACCTAGTTAAGGGAAATCAGGTCTAGCATTCGAGTAAGAAGAGAGAATCTAGAGAACATGTTTAAGAACAATAATACATTGTGCAATGAACCCCAAGTCCTAGGTGTTTTCTATTATTTAATTTCTCTTCTTTTTACAATTACTTGCTTTACGTTAGTTCTTAATCATAAACGACCCATATTTCATCGTCTGAATAACAATTGAATCATTAGCTTATTACTTGACATTCTTTCATTGGGAGATGATATTCTTTACTCACTTTTAGCTATAAAAATGATCTGTACACTTACAGATTCAACCTATCACTCAACAAGAACTAAATGTGGTAGATGGGAATTCATGGGTTGAGCAAGCTTCAAAAGAAGATGAGTGTCATGAAGTTTCTAACAAAAAGAGGAGAAGGGAAAGAAAGCCTACAAGTCCTATCTTGATTGGAAACAGACCCAACACAAGGGCAATCACACTTCGTAATAGATTTTAATGAATGTTTTATTTTGGAATTGTAGGGGATTAGGAAATCCCGAAACCCACTTTATTTAACTATTGTCATACTCATTGTCCATTGTCTGTATATATTGCAGAGCCAATGAAATCTTTTGATGTTGTTCATTTTTCTTTTTGGAAAGCTCTGAACCTCTCTTTAGTGGCGTTAAATTCATTTTCTTGTATGAAATTTCAAATTTGGTTTCTAATGATCTAGAAGATAGTAATGTTGAGATTTTTGCTTGTTTTGAGCAACAAATAACTGTGAAATACATGATGGGGCAACAGGTTCATTATCTGTCTTTTATTTATATTGCAATTACTATTTTTAGTAGTAGAAGACTGTGGGAGGAAGTTTGCTATATTTCTTTTCTAGCTGATGCTTCTTGGAGTGCTCTTGGAGAGTTTTAATGCTTATTTTAGTTCTCACGGGAAAATGGACAGACCCCTTATTGTGAATTCTTATCATAATTTTTTATCAGCCATGTTTTCTTGCAATCTTACTTGTCTTGACATTAAAGGCCCTCTTTCCACATGAACTAACATTTGGCATAGGTAAAATAGAGTGGATATTAGGCTAGATGGATCTTTTTGTAATGAATTTTCTTTTAAAGCATACAATTGCATAGAATGTAATGCTCTAGCACACCATCATTTAGATCACAATCAAATTCTTCTTTTTTGTACATTTTGTCTAGTGACTTGGAAAATCTATTCTAGTGAACATTTTATCTATGGCTATCTGAGAAATCAATCAAAGGTGCTCCTCATTCTTTTTATATTCAATCGCCGGTTTGGTACTCTCTTAAACATATGTATATGAATTTACAAACTAATTCCCAATGGTTCATCTTTTTATTCTTCTCTTAATTTTTGGAAGACCAATTTTTTAGGTTACTCTATTGCGAATAGGTATGACATTCCCAAAAGTATTTGTTCTAAGCTTAAGCCTTCTATTGGTTATTTTGGAATGGTTCTCAGCATCTCCCTCGTTCTTTTTGTCAAAATTTTCCGAAGCTCATTCAAAACTTGAATAATGTTATTTTTTTAGTAAAGGAACTTATCTTTGTTTGGAAGTTTACTGCTAATGAGTATTTCTCGACTAAAGAATGTTACAATTTTTATAGAAATGTTCATCCTAAAGTTATGGGAAAAGGATATGTGGTGCCATCTGCCTCCATCTCATTCGTTTATATGCTGGAGTAGTGTCCTAAATAAACTGCCAACAGAGGCAGTCTTGCAAAAGAGGGGTTTTCAGTTAGCTTCAAGTTGTATAAGCTACTACAATGGGCTTGATTCTGGCATCCATTTACTTCTTGAATGCCACTGTGTTGCTCTCCTTTAGTCTGCATTTCAGGATGCTTTCTAGGTGCATGGCCTTTCTTTTACTTTAGTGAGTGAAGTAGTTTCTTTTACTTCTGTTGTGCTTCTCTCTATATAGCTCAAAGCTCTTTAGAAGGTAGGATTTTATTCAATTTTTTTGGATTCTTTGGAGGGAAAACAACAAGCCAATATTTTAGAACTCTTTTCTATCGATTTCTTCTTCTTTGAGGTTATTGTTTAAAGCTATTGAAGAAGCTAGTTGTTTTGCTATTGGTTCATTGGATAACACACAAGCTGACCTTTAAATTTTGTGTTGTTTAATGGTATTCTTACACTTGCTGCCCATTTTCTTAAAATGAGGTGCTTCCTCCTTCGAGAAGTTGGTTTAAATGTAATGTTGATGGGTGGAAAAAAGGATGTCATTGTATGGGAGGAGATGGTAGAGTGTTTAGGGATAATCCTAGTTTAACAATTTCTTCTTTTGCAGCTCCCTTAAGTCCTGCTTTTGCTTGGGAGGTAGAGATGAGGGCTTTTATTATTGTTGTTCACTATGCTTTCAAAAGGAAACTTTCACCAATCTAATTTGAAAGTGATTCAAATAACATGGTGAAGCTTATCGTTAACAAATGCATGCTTGTTCTATGGCACATCCGTAAGGAGTGGGCACAACTGCTTATGTAAATTGAGTTCCTTAGACTATCAGGTGAATCATGTATTAAGAGAAGGTAATAAGATAGCTAATAAGCTATCTAATTTAGCTATTAGCTTGCCCAGTGAAACATGGTGAAGTCCTTTCCCATCTACTTGTTTTGATTTGTTGTTGGATGAAGCCATGGTCTTGGAAATTTTTATTTTTATTAGTGTTGGCTTGTTAATTTTTTTTATTCTTTGATTTTTATTAATAACATTTTTACTTTTGGTATGTGATGTTGGTGTTAGAGGGGTGCTAGTCTAGTTGGGATGTCTTGGTGCACCTTTGATACCTCAGCAGAGGAATTCATTAAAAAAATGAAAATTGTCTTTTCGTTCATAATAGTTAGTTTGTCATCTCTTTTAATGGATGCAACTATCTCTCTCGCTTTTTGAGAGTTTTATTTAAACTATGTGCATTATTAGATATATAATTTGCTCTATTATGGATCTTTTTCTTCAATATATGGTATATAATATCATATTAGATTATTCAATAAGAAAGTCATAAATATAGTGAACCCTTCCAAAAAGAAACTATGATTTGGAATGTGTCAATGAAACATAAGTTGTTATATAGCACCAAATTCCGTTCGTTAGTTAACTATGCATAGAAATTTATATATATTTCACTATCTTAAAGTCATACAGCTTAAAAGTATGCATATGAAATAAAAAATATATGCAATTTGAAAAATAATAATTATAATTGATGAATCTTTATATTTTCAATATAATTCTATTTTCTGTGTTTTCTTAGTTCATTTTATAGTGTAGATATAATTTCTTTCAAAATGGAAGTACATGGATAGAAGAATTTTTGTTTTATTTCATTTTTTAAAAAGACATTTGAGAAATTTTTATAAAAATGGGATGCACTTGTTCCCCTTGTTCTTTACTAGGCATGCCCTGAACATACGATAGGTGTTTGATTCATTTGCCAAGTATAATTAGTACTGATTCCATTCTAAAATAACAATTTATGTTATTTTTCATGCCCAATTTTGACATTAGTTTACAACAAAAATTATTTTATTTTATCATATAAAATATATATTAATGTATTCACATTGAAAAATACTTTTATAATATTATTTTTTTCATATTTTTACTTATGTATCTTAAAAGTAATTAATTATTAGAATTTAACATTAAAAAATGAATCCAACTATTATTTCAGAAGGAAAAGCATAATTAATTCTCTCTAATCATGCTTATTGGGGGCTTCCCATTAGGACCAATGAAATGCTTGAGAAGAAAGGAAAAAATAAAACTATCCGAGCAAAAAACCTTTCAAGCAACATGATAGAGCAGAGCTTTATTCATTTTTTCAGTCCAATACTGCTCTCATCCAAGGAAGATAGCAGGAGTCCCATTTGACAATAACAAGTTTCTTTCTATAAATGTTGTCAGTCTAAAGGAAGTTACGAATCCTTCCTTCCAACTCTTTCAAAAGCAAACTCGGTCATTTGTAAATTATGAACATATGAAGGAGGGAACCATATATAACTTATTAAATGAAAGTAAGATGACCAGGCATAGATAAGGTGTTACCTTTTCAACTATTGAGCTCAAAAATAACTCGATCAGTAATAGGATAAAGAAATCAAAATCTTGGAGCACCAAGAAAATTCGGCACACCCAAGCAAGTAAATGGAAGTTTACCCAGTCGCATACCACCTAAAGAACGAAGAGAATTAGCCCGAGCCACTGACAAGGAACTACTGAAAAAAATTTCAGATTTTGACCAGTTAATAAATTTCCCTGAAAGAGTCCCATAATGGTCAAGAATGTGAATTAGCTGCTAAAGATTCACCTTGGTAGCCTGACAAAAAAACCAGCACATTGTCCGTATATAAAAGATGTGATGGACAGGCAAGATTATTACTACAATACATACAAGTTAGAGCTTTAGTGCTAAAATAATGAGACAAAACTCTACTTAAATAATCCTTCGCAATACAAAAAATAATCAGGGAAAAAGGATCCCTTTGCCTCACCCCACACGATACCAAAAAATAGCCTTTAGGAGAACCATTAATCATAACTGAGAGGTGAGTTGAACTGAAAATAGCATGTAGCAAATTGCAAATATCATCTGAAAAACCAAAGCATGTTAAAACCACAAGAATGAAGCCTCACTCCATTGAATCGAATGCCTTTCGAATTTCTAGCTTGACAGCCGTATTACCCACCAAAAATTTAAAATTAAGTTGATTGAAATTTTCAGTTGCAGCTATAATGCAATCCTCTATGTGTCTTCCTTTAATGAAACCAAACTAGTTACAACGAACAATTTTAGAAGCAATATTACTTAACCTTTCTGCAAGAAATTTTGAGATAATCTTGAAAAGAAAAATGCTAAGAATAATAGGATAGAATTGTGAAATTTCATTGGCTCCCTTAAATTTAGACCGAAGCACCATAAGATTAGAATTCAGCCAAGAAAAGTTCAACCAGTGGAGAACAAATATTAAACAACAAAAGTAACATCTGTGCAAATGAAAGACCATCAAATTTTATACTAACCTGTGGAATCATCTGGTCTGGGAGCACTATAAGGATCAAGACTAAAAATTGCTTTTTGAACTTCATCCATAAAAGGAGTTTCCATAAGTAAAAAGTTCTCATCACTCAAAACTATAGAAGGAATGAAGTCTCTAACTGTCAAAAAATCCTTAAGAGAAGGAACAACGGAAAAGAGATCAGAGTAATAGTGAACAACATGAGCTTCAATATCCAAAGAATTCATCGAAAGGTCTCAATCAGTCAACACAGAAGAAAGGGAATGCTGAGCTGATCTTCTAAACAAAAGGGAATGAAGAAACTTAGAGTTTCTATCACCTTCTTTAAGCCAATAAATTCTTCTCTTATCTTTGAGAAGCAAATCCTATCTAGCGAGATGAGAAGCAAGTAAACTGTTAACTTCTAATTCTTTAGCATGTAAGTCTTATGAGAATCCCATAGATTCAATGTCACTCTAAATCTTCAAATCTTCTTACTTAGCATTACCAATGAGAAGGTTTAGGTGGTAGAAAGTCTCCTTATTCCAAGTGCACAAATAAGAACAAAGCAGTTTGAGCTTGTGCATCATAATAAGCATAGGATTGCCTTGCACATTAGTACTCGACCAAACATTGGAAACATCCATCAAGAATTGTTGATGGGAAGTCCACAGAGATAAAAATATAAAAGGCCTTAGAACATTAAGAAAATTTCTATACGAAAGTAATAAAGGATTATGGTCTGATTGATGGTGCGCAAAAGCATTACACTCAATATGTCTCCAATTCTGAAAAGAGTAGTCATTAGCAAAAACTCTATCAAGATGAATATCAACACGGATAGAACCCTGTCTATTGTTAGTCTATGTGAACCAAACACCCTTAGTCTCAAGGAAAGAGAGATTAAAATCATTCATACCCTGAAAAAAATCTCAACAAGAACTATTACTTGGTCGCTGGCCTGTTTTCTAATGAGAACCAAAGCAAGCAATAAAATCTCCCAAGCCAAACCAAGTTTCATCAATGAGAGAAGAAATATATAACAATTTAACCCAGAGAAAACGCCAAATAAAAGCTGAGCAAGAAGCATATATGAAAGAAATATAAGTAGAATGATTGTTAAGCATCAACCGAATGGTCATTTGCTGGCTTGAACTAGAAAATAAATCCACATTCCCCGCTCTAAGTTTATTAGTAACAAGCATCTAGCAATTTGGAGGAGAAGAATTATTCAAAGCAACTAAAGAGATCCAAAGGCCACCAACAAGAAGTAGGAATAAAGGAGAAAGCGACCATAGGCTCTGCAATACAAATCAACAAAGGATCATGAGTACGACAAAAATTAAACAATGTATGCTGACTCTTAGGATTACCCAAGCCTAGGGGTGGGCGAAAATTGAATTAAATCGATCGACCGATCTGACCCGCCCAGAAAATCAGAATGGTTAAAAGAAAATGATTTTATCAGTTCGGTTCGGGTACATAGGTTAGAATTTTTGGACATCGATTAATCGGTTAAGGGGAAATATTTTTAATCGAACCCGTCTGATTAATCAAAATTTAGAAAACCTAATTTCTAAATCATAGGTATAAATCCATCTTTTTCTAACCTAAACCCACTTTCTCTCTCTCATTTTCTTTGCAGCCTCTATCTCTCATCTTCTGCTTCTGGACTGGAATTTTGTTTCTCTCTCTCTCTCTCTCTCGAATTCTCTCAACTCTCAGAGAAGAAATAACTCATTTCTCTATTCATCTTCTCAAGAAAACCCCCTAACAACACCTCTAAACTCTTAATCTTTGATACTATTTTCTCGATCTTCACCTATAATTACATTTTGATCTTCTATGTTCATGATCTGACTTAGAGTCAGATGCAAAATCACACCCCTAAGAACAACTCCAAACTCTTAACATTTCTTCTATTTTAAGCTGAAGAAATGAAGTGATAATGGAAGCTCTCTAATCTAGTAGAAGCTCTTCTAATTTGATCTATCTCTGAGTCTAGATCGAACACTTACATCTAAAAAAAAGGTATATTTCAAACTTATTTCTTGAAATAAAATCATTTTTGTTTTGTTTATAACTTGCTAACCTCTGTGTTCATCTTGCATGCAGGGAAAATTATGTGATTTAAAGGAAACTTTATTTTTTAGAGTCTCTTTTTTATTTTCAACCCTTCAAGCAAGAGGTAAAATTCAAAAAATTTCTCTTATTTTTGTGTTATTGTTCATTTAATAGTACTAACAAATGAATTTTTATTTATATTATATGTGGAGTAAAGAAGAAATGGTGGAAGCCTAGTCTCATCATCACTGAAATTTATGGATTTACTTTTCCAATTAGCATATTTATAAGAAGATAAATTCTTTAAAAACCCTAAAAAATTAAACTGATGTGTTACTGGATTTGATTAATT
The DNA here is from genome assembly GCA_948294925.1 of Codiaeum variegatum. Lineage (NCBI taxonomy): Eukaryota > Viridiplantae > Streptophyta > Magnoliopsida > Malpighiales > Euphorbiaceae > Codiaeum > Codiaeum variegatum. The sequence goes on along the minus strand of CAOJBK010540213.1, from coordinate 1,609 downwards.
AAGTTTAAATGTGTTTTAGGGTTTTATTATTATTGAGACTCAGTTAATACCTTCTTTCCTGAGATAGATTTGTCTCTCTCTTTGCATAGGTAATAAAAGTTGGTATTTTATTTGTGATTTTGCATGTGTTCTTATTATTTTAGTATTTAATCAAACATGTCTTTACAGGTTTGGTGTTACTGTTTATTAATCACATAACAACAACAGTAGTTGCTAAGATAAATTTACTATCTTAGTGTATGTTCAATTATTTTAAAAGTATTTTAAACATGATTATTTACTAACATTCTTATGTTTTATGTTTGTCTGTAGATGAATATTCATGAGTCATAGGGCATTGGATCAATTGGCAGCAATGCCATTGAATTTAATGTATATATTGGTGGAAGCTCATAACCTATAGCTCATAAGTAAACAAATACAAATGAGCAAGCAACTAGTGCTACTGCAATCCCACCAATGCTAACAAAAAAGAGAGGAAAGAACTTAAACCCATAAGTGTTATATGGGATCATTTCACTAAGATCGGAGATGAGCAAGGTGATGTAATCTCTGCTAAATGCAATTACTGAACTAAGGTATATGCATGTCACTCTAAACAACATGGTACTAGCACATTAAGGTTTCACATGTTAGGTTGCAAAAAGAATGAAACATCTGTTCAACACAGACAAACTATCTTAAACTTGAGGAAAACTAATGACAGTGATAATGTGAATCCTAATGAGGGAGGGCAAGGGCAAGGTAGCTTAGGATGTTGGAAGTTTGATAAGGATATAATTAGGAAGTCAGATGGATATATGATCATAGTAGATGAGTTACCCTTTAGTTATGTAGAGGGTGTTGGGTTTAGGCACATGATGAGCACTGCCTATCCTAGGTTCAAAGCTCCATCTAGGAGAACAGTCACCAATGATTGTTATCAGCTGTATATGTATAAGAGAAATAACTTAAAATCTTTTTTTAAAAATCATTGTCAGAGAGTCAGTCTAACTACTGATTGTTGGACTATCATCCAAAGAATCAACTATATGTGTATAACTTGCCATTTTATTGATGATGATTGGGTGTTACATAAGAAAATCTTGTCTTTCATGCCTATAACTAGTCATAAGTGGGAATATGTTAGGAAGGCTTTAGAAATTTGTCTTTTAGATTAGGGCATTAATAACATATTTACCATAACTATTGATAATGCCTCATCAAATGACACCGCCCTTCAATATCTTAAGATGAGAATGGCAAATTGGGGTGGAAGCATATCAAATGGTAAATACCTTCACATGAGATGCATTGCACATATTATCAACTTAATTGTGCAGGATGGTCTTAAAGATGTTATCCCCTCAGTGTCTAAGATTAGGGATGCAATTAGGCATGTTAGGAACTCACCACAAAGAATTAGGAGGTTCAAAGAGTTAGCTGAGTACCTAGGAGTTGACTGTAAAAATTCTTTGTTGTTAGATGTTCCAACAAGGTGGAATTCCACATTTATGATGTTGGATGTTGCCACCAAATATGATAGGGTCTTTGATAGGATTCAAGAGCAAGAGTCTAGCTTTGTTGCTGACTTGGGTGCCCCAAACTGTTTTAACTTCTTAGATTTCAT
>CAOJBK010539994.1:0-10480 GCA_948294925.1 Codiaeum variegatum | reverse complement strand
GGCTGACTTTATCTCAGAGTGTTTGTTCCAAGAGGAGAATGAGGCAAAGGTAATGTGTCATAATGATATGTCGATGGGGAAAGTGCCTAGAATGCTAGTGGCATTAAGATTGTCTTACGAAGTGGAGCAGGAGTTCTCTTGGAGCATGTTTTAAAATTGGACTTCCCGATAACAAAAAACACAATTGAGTATGAAACATTGGTGCAAGGGCTCAAGATGGCTGTTTTCTTGACAATAGAAAAGTTATATATCTACAGCGATTCACAATTGGTGTTACGTCACGTAAATGGCATATTTGAAGTAAGAAAGGAAGAAATGGGGTTGTATCTAGCAAGAGTCAAAATCTAGATCTAGAAGATGGAGGAGAAAGGGATAGAGATAAAATACAAGAAAGTCCCAAGGCTTCAAAATTACTGAGCAGATAGTCTAAGCAAATTGACAACAGCACACCCTTCGGGGCACCCTGACAAAGTCTTCATGGGTCCTTAACAAACCCTAGTATAGCCGAAGGAGAGGAGGCTTTAAAGATTAAAATAGAAGAGCCATATTGGATTGACCCAATTAGAGCCTATTTAGAGAAAGGTGAACTCCCACTGGATGTAAAGGAGGCGAAGCAGATCAAGAGACATAGTGCCTATTTCTCCATCTATAATAGTATCTTATACATAAGGGCATACTCCCTTCCTTAGTTAAAATTCCTGAAGCCAAACAAAGCGAAGTATGTCCTCCAAGAAATCCATGAAGGGTCATGCAGAATGCATATAGGGGGAAAGGCATTAGTAGTGGAAGCACTACAATAAGGGTACTATTGGCTAACGATGATGATGGATGCGAGATCTTTGGTTTAGAAATGCCCTTTGTGCCAGAAATTCCCAAACTTGGTGAAGTCCATAGGAAAAGATCAAGTCCTAATTTACAACTCTTGGCTTTTTTTCAAGTGGGGAATTGACATTGTCGGTCCTCTTCACATGGCTCCAAGGCAGAAGAAATTTCTTATGGTGGTTAAGTATTTCACCAAATGGATCGAATCCAAACCCCTGGAAACCATCACTGTGGAAAAAATCATTAAGTTCATTTAGAAAGACATCATTTGTAGGTTTAGCATCCCTTATCAGCTCATTAGTGACAATGGTAAATAGTTTGACTATGCGAAGATAAGAAGCTTCTGTGAAGGGCTAAATATCAAGCAATATTTTTCCTCTGTGGCCCACCCTCAGACAGATGGGCAAACAAAAGTCACCACAGAACAATCCTCTAAGGGATCAAATGAAGATTGGAAGGATATGTGAGAGATTGGGTGGAAGAGCTCCATTATATGCTCTGGGCATAACGAACCACTCCAAGGGAGCCTATGGAAGAAACCCCCTTCTCCTTGACCTTCGATACCAAGGCAGACATCCCTGTGGACATAAGACTGCTAAGTGGAAGGATCTTCTATTTTAGTAACAAAGAGAATGATAAGTTACGAAGGATTGATTTAGATTTACTGGATGAACTAAGGGAACAAATAGCCATCAAAGGCTGCATACAAGAGCAGAGCTGCTAATTACTTTAACAGTAGGCAAAGCTAGCCCTTATATGGGAAGGACCATTCAAAGTCTAACTAGTGATAGGCCTCGACACTTACAAATTACAAACTCTAGAAGGCATATACATATCATATACTTAGAATGTACAATATTTAAAAATGTATTACCAGTAATTGAAATCAATGAAATTTTGCATTCTGAGTCTATTTTGTGTAAGCTAATTTTTTATAAGACATGCTTGATAAGCAAAAGACCTTTCCAGGGAGGCAAACATCCTTGATGAAGGATATAAGACCTGTTTGATAGGAAAAAGATCTTCTCAATAAGGCAAAACATCCTTGATAAAGGATATATGACCTGTTTGACAGGCAAAAGTCCTTCTTAGGGAGGCAAACATTCTTGACAAAGGATAAATACCTTGTAAGCATCCCAAAGAACTCATGAATTAGCCTCAGAGAAGGAAAATCCACCAAGGGAGAAAGAATAAAACAACCTTTGAAGGTGTAGAAACCTTGTATTAAGGAATACATAGAACCCTTTGAAGACCCAAAAAGTTGAACATCAAAACAAAACTCTCACTTTGAAAAATGAATGAGATAGAAGGGAACTAGAAGACCTTCAAAGGAATGAAGAGGATAAAAAAGCATACAAAAAGGAATGAAAATTTAGAGAACAAGAAGAAAAAATGAAAAGCTTTTTCATTAAATTCATTAATCTCTGAAGAGTATATAAAAATCTATATAAAAACTCTTATAGAAAAATTACAAAAGTTAATAATGGGTGGCTTTGTCTTGACCCATCGTTTGTGCTCAAGTCCTCACTAGAAGTTTGTGAAGGCTCGTTAGCTTCATCATCATCGAAGATTAAGGAAGAAGTTCGATCCAAACTGCTTAGATACTCCTCCAAGACAAGGACTTTCACCTTTTCTGGTTTATGAACTTTAAAAGAGCCCTTTAAGTCAGGGTACTTCTCCTCTACTTCGTTTATGGTATTATTGTGATGTAGGACCTCCTTCTTTATAATATATCTTTGAATCCAGCTAGAATTGAAAAAAATCACTGACATCTTGGTAAGTCCCTTCAACCTAGTTCCTGACATGCTTCGACAAAGACTGGTAGGTCCTTTCGGATAGGTGAAGGTCCTTCTGGAATTTAGCCTTCTCATCCTAGAGGGTATGATTATGACCTTCCAAGGTGAGAGCCCTCTAGTTTAGTAAGTCCATGAGCTCCTGCTTCTCCCTCAACTGGTTGCGAAGCTCTTCGAGCTCCTTCAATTCCTTATTCCTCTCCTAAACCAAAAGGTCCCTTTTGACACTTATATCTTGAAGGAGAGAAGTAGACATGGATATAGCTTCCTCACTGAGATGAAGAGAAGATTGAGAGTCAGAGAGAGCTTGATCCCTCTTAGATATGGCTTAGTTCAAGTTTTCCACTTCATTTTTTGAATTGATCGCTTCCAAATTATGAAGGGATAAGATGTGGTGCATGTCATCATTCTCCGAAAGAATTAACTTCACAGCATCTTAGTAAGCTTTCAATTTTGAAGTAGCAAGCTGGAAGGAAAAGAGGATTACTAACTACGAAAAAATAGCTCATATTCAAAATGAGAAAAATGTAAAGTTGAAAAGGCATACCTCGAAGGCAAAAGGCAGAGAAGGACCTTCGGCTAGGATCCCTTCGGTGGTAGAGGCATCCATCCTAGCATTTAGCCCTTGAAAGATCTCTGTCCCCATATGCTATGAAGAAGTCAGAGGAGGGAAAGACATTAAACATTGGAAAGGTGCGGAATCAGTAGCAACCAAACGCTTGGTGGAGTGTTAGGACTGATCATCCAATCTCTTAGCCCCTTTGTCTCTACTAAATCCTTCTCCATCTCTTCCAACAGTTGAAGTGGCCATGCCTTCACAAAGATTTAGTTGCGATGGTGGATATTGTTGTATTACGGTAGTAGTAGCATCCTCCACATCGTACCCAAAGTCGAAGAGGTCATCAACTTGACGATTGAACTTGGGTATTACCAAGGGCTGACTGTCTCCTTGAAAAGGTGTGGGGAGTTTATCAAAGTCCAACTCTATGATTAGGTTATCCAGCTCACTAGAATGGGCCCTTGAAGTCGTCTCATTCTCTTCAGGCACTACTTCGAAGGCATGAGGAAGTACAAAAGTAAGAGGTTAGTGAAGTAGGATTAGAGGAAAAAGTATAAAAATGAAAAAGAAAAGTTTACTTGGACATGCGAAGCAGGAGGAAAAGTACCCTCCTTGACCCTCGCAGGAGGGGGAAATGACAGAAGGAGGTGGCATCACCCTTACTTCTGGATGAGGCAAAGATGCTTCACTCACTTGCACAGCTTCAACATTCTACAAAGGAAAAGAAAATGAGCAAACCAAAAAGAAAAACACCAAAGAAACAAATGGACACAGTGACTTACCTCATGTGTCGAAGATGGAAGAATATTCTCTTCGACCCTCGAAGGAGGAGGAAGAGTGGAGACAATAGTTGGAGGCACAACAACCTTCATTACAGGATGAGAAGGAGTCTCATCAACCTAAGTGCCTTTGGCAACCTATAAAGAAAATAAAAGGTAATAAAATGTAAAGTTGAAAGTATGTGTAATGAAGTAAAAAAATGAAAGACCTACCTCTGATGTCAAGGGAAAAGTAGCAACAGGGGGCAAAGAGGCATAACCCTTGCCAAACTGGGGAATGCCTCCATTAGTAACCCATCCAAGTGAAGCTACAAGAAAAAAAAATGAAAAATCAGTAAAAGCACAAAAGTTAGAATTGTAAAAAAAGAGAGAAAAAATAAAAGTCTGACTTACCAACCCTTCGCGATGGTCTCCTCGTGGAATGTTTGATCTTCAACCTGCTTACTTCTCTGCCATCAGGGAGAATCAATCGCAGGGGTTTAGCCTCGATAGGAGAAAAAACCCTAGAAGACCAGTCAGCCTGCCAAGACTTCCCCAACCTCTCGAGAGTCTCATACACCCCTCGAAGGACAGAAGAAGAAGAAGAGGAAGAAGAAGAGGTAGTGGGAGAAGAAGGAGAAGTGTTGGAAGAAAGGGAAATGAGTTTACTTACAGGAGGCTCAAAGGCTTGAGCACTCGAAGCTGAACCAGTCACTTCGCCAGCCTGAGTACAAGGAAGAGATAACTCCTTCCCTGGAAACTCTTTCATCATAGCTTTGTCCTTATTATAAAAGGAGTTGTATATCTCCAAGAGCCTGTCCTCTGAGAAGGCGAGGTTGCAATTGTGATAGAAAAATCATAGAAGCTTGTTGAATTCTTATTCTTCCTTGGCTAATGACTTCATGTTATCCAATACATTCATGGCCACCAGTTGAAAGTGAAGCATTTGAGAAATTTTATCCTTGAACTTCCTACTCATAATGAGCTGGTCATAGTGCCTTCTCTTTTCGAAGTTAAAGATGGAGCAGGTCCCCTAGATGGAACAAAGGCTGAGGCCCTAGCTGAGGCCCTAACTAAGGGAGTTGGAGCCTGAAGAGTAGTTGGAGTGATGCCTTATGTAGTAGAAGGGCTAGGTGAAGGATGTTGGCGACTTATCTTTAAAGTCAAATTAAGTCGTGACAACCTCTTAGAATGCCTAGCCCTCTTTGCAACAAAGGAACCTTCCTCTTATTCGACTACTGTTGCTGGCCTCTTCAAGCTTGAGCCACCTTTGGGTGTTGGAGTTAAAAGCCCTATAGTTTGAGGGCCCATGGGATAAACTGGTGGCCTAGACCCCTACATCGACTTGAGGAGGTGAATCCCTAAAATACATAGATAATTGGGTAAAATCAGCCTCCTTTAGCCATAAATTCAAGATCTCCCACTAGATCTCTTTCTTACTCCAAGGGTGAAGCTCTCCAGTTCACACATCATGAATGAGGATGATTCTAGACAAGTTAAGGGCCTCCATGTTCTTGACATCTTTACCTCTTATCCCTAATAGGGCAAAAGGGTCCTCGTTTATGGCCTTCGTAGGTTCTTCTGAGAAAAATAGAACCGAAGGTGAGAACAATTGAAAAAAAGTGAAAGAAGAAACAAGAGAACAAATACATACTTAAGAGGTCCAAGATGCATTAGGGAATCGCCAGTCGACCTTCCTCGTTTTGAAGAAGGCTCTAGTTCCATAATGCATTGATGTTGATTAGCTTCCTGGAGCTAATAAAGAGAAATAGATGAGTCCTATCCTCTTTGGTAAATGGAGGGCTGGGAGAGAGTGTATTGGTCTCCTTATAGCTCCCATCGAAGCCGAAGCCTTCTAAATTGGGACCAGTGTACTGGATCCCAAAGAATCATCGCTTCCAATCGTCGACTTTATTAGGTTTGGTAGCAAAAAGCCTTCTGTTCGGCCTCCCAGACGACATGAACGCTCCCATATCCCCTTGGCAAGAAACAAATTGGTAAAATAGTTGGAAGTGTTCTACCGAAGGGGATAGAATCCCTAAGAAAAAGCAAAGAACATCAAAATAATGAACATCGAGGATAGAATTTAGTGTGAGGGTGAGAGGAAGTATGCCAAAGTGATTAAAAACCTTGACAAAGAATGGAGTGGGATGTAGGATCAAACGACGAAGCATATGATCAATGAAACAAACGTAATAGCGAGGGCCTATAGAAATACTCATCTTGGGGTCAGGATGAAAGAGTTGGTGCGAAGAAAAAGGTAAATCGAAGGAAGCGACATTAGAAATTGCATCGAATATTCATTGCATGAGGGCCTAATTAACATTGTAAATAGGTTTCACCCCTTCCCAAGCAGAAGCAAGTGAATTTTCAACAAATTCACCCACCTCATCATCAATAGGCTAAATGGATGGGCTTCTAATATGAGCCATTGAAGAAGAAAGATTAAAGCAAAGAAGGAAATGAGAGAGGAGTTTAGTAAGCAAGGAGCAGACAAATAAAAAAGAAGAAAGTCATAAGAAATGTAGAGGAAAAAAAATTGAAAAAGGAGGGGTTTATATAGACATTCTAGAAGACCCTTCGTATTCCTAATCATTATTATTAGGCATCGACTGACACACCATTTTAAAATACGAGGCCACCACGTGGCAAACAGCTTTGCTACAAGGTAGCTTCGATGGAACATGATTTTGGCACATGGAATACCGAAGACTACATCTAAGCCAAAATGGCCCCGAGAAGGGCGAATTCAAAGGCGAAACACCTCGACAAAGGCTTGATAGTGACAAACGGGGACAAAAATATCAATGATAGAAAGAGACTTCCAAGGAAACATCTTCGAACCAATGATGAACCTGCCGAAGCAAAAGATAAAACCCTTGAGGGGTTTCTTGGATACTCAAAAGAGCTAAAGGGGCACTTGGCACTAACAGTAATAAGTAGAAGTGAAGACCGGAAGACCTTGGGGGCCTTTCGGGATGGAATTTTTGTTCAACCGAGGAATCAATCAGTCAAAAAGAAGATCGAAAGACCTTGGGGGGCCTTCAGGATGGAATTTTTGTTCAATCGAGGTATCAAACTCCTAGCCCTTCAACCTTAGATGATCAAAGGGAGCTTCTGATACGAGTAAGAACTGGAGCAAAAGGCCTAAAGCCCAAAATTCCCATGAAAAGGACTTGGAACAACCTGAAGTTAAGAGAGCCCATGCTCAACATCTAAAGAGGACGACTTTAACACATCTTGTGCCTAAGAGACCATACATAGTGGAGGCCCACCATGTACTAACTATAGGGATATTCCTAAGGACACATGTCTTACTCCTACTTAAGGACCACCTTCTGGATCAATCAAAAAATTACACTTGGCCCTCTCACATTGTGACAAGCGTCCATCTTGGGAATCACAAATACACTATAAACATCTCACCTTGACATAGATTCCAAGGTATGTCTTAACACTCTCAAAAACCCTAATCTATTCATAAGGCTCTTAAAGGGCATAAGGCATTGAAACTCATTACTGACTTGGGTGTTAGAGGATTTTTGACAGACTCAAAGTCTAGCCTTCTTAGTTCACATTTTTTCATTGGTGCAGACATTCTAAATCCAAGGTTTAACCAACTAGTCCATATTTAGAGATAGAAGTTGTTAGACATTAGTCCTATCAAGTAAAATAAGTCCAAATAATAATAATAATAATAATAATAATAATAATAATAATAATAAACTTAAAAGTCTTCAAAACAACTTTTTATTGACCCTTTTTGGGCTTCAACCTAGGCCATTACGGGTGAATCCCATAGCCCATCTAGTTCTCTAAACAAGTTTTAATTTGATATATTATGGATCCCGTAACTCATCCGTAGCTAAAAGTTATAACCTTTTAAAATTGGACATTTTCTGCCATAATTTCAACGATCCAAATAAGTTAAGGCTTGCTCTTCTATCTTCTCATCCACATCAAATGTAGATTTTTTTTTTTTAAAACACACTTACATACTTATGTTTTACTCATTTGGCAATAAAATAAAAAATAGGATATTATTTTCCTCTAGAATATTGTAAATGAACACTTCAATGCCGTTGTTTCTAGGTTTTTCTTTCTTTTTCATTCAATTATTCCTTTTTTTTGTTGTTACATAACATATTTTAAGGATTGTAACATCTTTAGATAAATAATACTGATGTCCATAGCAAAATCGTCAATATAATTGCTGGACTAATTTTTTTAATATATATATATATAACTGTTTAGTACATTTATTGTCTAAAAATGAAAATGAAATGTAAACAATCTAAAAAAATACAGTCCTTTGGCTTACAATCATGATCCAGTCCTGAGATCCTCTCAGACATCAGAAGTGAAATTCTACCGGCAGTCTGAAAGGCAATGAAACTGAATTCATAATTTCCAATAATAAGTTGTACATGAAGTCATACCAACCAAACCATACAATACAACTAAAAAAGAGGATTACAGTACTATAAGAGGCTTAAATCGGAAACACCAGCGAACACCTTGAAGATCGTAACTCTCTACTAAACACAAAATCATAGTCAACGGTGGAGATACTTCAAAGGCATGAATGTCTCACTATAAAACTCATATTTATTCTAATAGATCTACATATATTATTTAAAAAAAATGAGAGAAAATGAAAGATAATATACTTTCACTGCTCGCCGGAGAGGACGGCGACTGTTTTTCTATGCTGGAACCTTAAAAGAGACTTTCAAAACTTTGAGAGAGAGAGAGAGAGAGCTTGGACCAGTGCTTTAGTTACTGAAGAATAACTTTAATTGCAGGACTAAATTGACAATTGCATCAAATTAAAAAAATAAAAGAATGTGACAGTTTAACTCTTATGAATGATTAATGCCTGCATTAGCATCTTGTTATATTATATGGCGGCATTCTAAGTAAATTTTGTCAAAGTCATTATGCTCTTTGCCGAAAGCCCGAAAAAGTTATGCATATACTTCCGGCAGACTGCTGCCAAATCACAATGTGAAACATATCATTTTTTTTGTTACTTGTGTGTTTTTCTAATATAAAAATAATGAATATTTTGAATTTATAATTTTATTCTAAATTAATAAAAAATAGTATGCTTGTTTTAAAAGAAAAAAAAAATTCAACTTTTTTTTTTATAATTTCAACAGTACTAGGAGTGAAATTATTAATTGAATACTTTATTCACTAGCATCATAATAGCTAGTGAAATAAAAAAGATTGATCTACCATCTAGCTTCTGCTGGTTAAATTATTAGAAAAATAACTTTTAATTAAAAATTATATTCAAGTCTCAAATGTTTTGTTTTAATATTTTTATACGAGTGTCCCTCATACTTTTCTTAATAATCCATATTTATTTTGAGATGTCAAAAAAAAATTATATCCTTCAATAAATTTATTTTTGAGTATGTATCCTTCACAATATATTCAAATTAAATCAAATTATTTTAGTATAACGAATATGATTAGGTGTAGTTTATTTCAAAAACAAAAAAAAAATGATTAGGTAATGGCTACGATAAAAAGGTAAATAAGCAAAGCAAATACAAAGTAAGGGGAAAATTCTGCGACAGAGAATCAAAAGCTAAGAATGGAATAATGATTAGAGTGTACGCAGAAAGAACTCTCCTTAAAGAAAGGAACAAAGCTAAAAATGGTTAGCATGAGGTCTGATACTATCTCGTATTCGGTCTAGTACAGTCTCAACGAGTTTAGTTGGATTGGCGTCGAATCCGATCCACCTAGTCCAGACCGAACCCAAGAGACAGCTTCAACTTTGTCCTCTAGCAACCTCCGGGGTTCGGACATCGCACAGACATGTGTCATAGGCCACATGGAGTAGTACACTGCGACACACTCCATGATGCCGCGTGTCCTCTTGAACAAGATTTCTACACATTATAAATACAGACATCCACAACCTGAACAAGGTAAGCTCACTAAGATTAAACCTATCCTCAAAAGCTCTTAGCTACATACTGTTTCATCTGTGATTTCAACTCATTCACTGACTTGAGCGTCGGAGGGTTATCGCCGGACACCACATCCGGCACCCCTGACTATCTGTTACTCTGTGCAGGTCCAGTTCAAGCTCAATCAGAGCAGTCACATCGCAGCGTGTCCTAAACCAGCACGCATCATTTGGCGCCGTCTGTGGGAAATGCATAAGTTTTCCCTTTCAAAAACACTCAAAAAGCCTGTCACAAATTCAAAATCCACGATGGAACACACCCCACCCCGCGAAGATGACCGCATGGTAGAGGATTGTCCTCCTCCTGTCGCAAACCCAACAGCAAACACATCCCAAACACCTCCTGACCAAAATGCAACTTTAACTAACATAGCTGCCTCTTTGCAGAGTCTGCAGCACCTCGTTAGCCAACCTTTGGCCTCAAGCCCGTCTACTCTGGTTTCACAACCCCCAACACAGGCAACAATAGATCTGGTAGCAGCCTTGCAAGGCTTAGTCAGCAAATTGGCTCCTTTAGTCGCGCCTCTCCAAGCAGCACAAAGGCTAAACCCACCAACCAGGA
>CAOJBK010538637.1:0-19129 GCA_948294925.1 Codiaeum variegatum | reverse complement strand
TGAGATTAATAAAGCCATGTTGTCGCCTGAATGGTTCACAGTTCTTCTTGATATCAAATAAAGCCTACAATTATTAAATGACCATCCTTAAAACCACTTATTCAGTAAAAATACAAACACAACCCATCTCCTTCATTGGTTCATAAATTGGTATAATAATTTTGGATCATCTCCAAAATCACTGTTACCAGAAATTTCTAAACCATATTTTAAAGCACATTTTAAAGCCCAAAACTATTCAAAAGCCTGAATTTTCCTTTATAACTTATTAGTCAATAAATCCACCAAAATCAATATCCAATTGTATATCAGTAAAACAACCTTTTTATATTCAGAAAAAGCCCAAGACCAGGCTAAATTAGCCTCTGCTAAATCCGAAGAAGAATATCTAGCCATCATGAAAGATATGGTGGAATCCTCCAAACCCATATCTGATGTTCAGAATATAGCCTCTTCCTCTAAAGCCTCATCCATTAAAATAAAATCAAAGAAAAATAATGTGGAATCCTCATCTAAATCCACTTCTCCTTCACCATCATCATCATCCTCATAGGAGTTTGAATCATCTTCTGATACAGACTATGCACTGGAAAATAAAGATGAATGCTTTGGAATAATTATCACCTGTAAAATATGATAAAGAAAAAGAGAAAAAGGAAAAAGATAAAGAGAAAAATAAAAAGATAAAAGATAAATATAAAGAGAAAAATAAAAAGAAAAAGAAAGAGAAAAAAGAAAAAGAGAAAAAAGAAAAAATAAGAAAAATAAAATAATGAAATTTCTCGCTAATCAGAAAATCCCTTTGGACTGATTAGGTAAAAATTATGGAAAATAAATAAAATCTCACTAATTAATCCATTTGATTAATTAGGCAAAAGTTAGGGAATATTAAATTATTGCTAAAAAAATTTTCACCCATATAAATAAAGCAGACTGACAAGATTTAAAGAAAAGCCATGTAAAGAAGGATAAGGTTGTCTGCCATAAAAATCATATGGGTCATCCCACGTGAAGGAGTATGACGAGAGATAAAGCTGTCTGCCACTGCCATGAAGACCACATGGACCATTCCATGTGAAGAAATTAAAGTTGTCTTCCATAAAGACCATGTGGGCCATCCCACGTGAAGGAATATTTAGATCTGTCAGCAACAGAAGACTTCATCATTAAAGACCAACCCATGTGATGAAGGAAGGATGGTCCCCCACCAACATTATTTGTCCTCTTCAGACATTATTGAAAGGTACTAAAGTAATTGTTATATCCCTCCTCCTTCTATATAAGGAGGCTGAAGCCATTTGTAAAACCATCTTAGAATCTTACAATTTCCTATCTTACATCTTAACATTTTTACATATATCTTTCTCTTCTCTAGAGAGATGGACTCTCTCCCTCTCTCCTAAACACCTTCATATATATTATCCCTCTCTCAGTTTTATATCTCCATTTATAGAAGGTACATATTTTGAATAACCTCTTGTATAACTTTGATATATTGTAAAGACTAAGTAATAGTGTAGTATACTATGTGGTTGTACCCTACTGCGATCTTCCACACCAAAATACTCTATGAAAATAATTATAATTATTTTCTGTAATAATTTTATAAAATTTTACTGTTATAATCCGTAAATACTGTTATTATAACTAAATACTATTTTCATATTGTTATATTATTTTTATAGGCATAATGTTTATAATCATTATATTGTTCTTTAAATACTATTATATCTTGTTATATTATGGTATCGGATATATATATATATATATGGATTTACAAGTGATAAATATATTTAATTGCAAACATAACCTATTTAATATAAAAAAAAATTAAAATCAACATAATAACTAATATGAATAGAAATCCTAATTTAAAAATTAGGGTTTCAATTCAAAGAAACTTTAATTTTAAAATTGAAATTTTTGTAAATAGAAACCCTAATTTTAAAATTGGGGATTCTGTGAATTGAAACCCTAATTTTAAAATTACAATTCACAGAACCCCTAATTTTAAAATTAGGGTTTCTATTCACAGAAACCCAAATTTTAAAATTAGGATTTCTTTGAATTGAAACCCTAATTTTAAAATTAAAATAAAACTAAAACAGAAAAATTTTTTACAAAATCATTTTAAAAACATATTTTCATTTGATTTAATTTTTTTTTAAAATATAAACTAAATAAGATTACAAAAAATATAACTAAATATATTTTTTTTACCTTCTTTTTGAAGACTCTATTCAAGATCTAGAGTATAGAACCTGAAAAATGATAAAATACCAAAAACCTGTTAGCAGTTCGAGTTGATGATTTAAGAACCGAATCCGAACCTAAATACCCATGTATTTATTCGGGTATAGGCCGAACCAAACCGAATTAACGATCCTCTATTTTTTGGCCAATTTCGATTGGTTCGAGTTCGGATATTTCGGGTCGGGTCAAAATTTGTCCACCCATCTAGTTGATTAAAGTATAGTGCAAATGAGGACAAAGAAGTTTGTTTGTGTTGTTACTTGTATGAAGATCATATTGAAAACCGAATTAGGAATGATGCATTTCTAATAGAAAATTTTTCTAGTTAGAACAAAACAAAGATAATAGCTTCTTATGTGGGTAATGTTAATAGATTTCATAATAGAGAGCACTAAAAAATGTTATGATTTCATTAAACAAAATCAATCCATTACAATTGCTCTTTATGAATAAATTGATATTGTGAAAAATGATTATCATATTCGTTGAATGCTTCGATAGATCTTTCTAGACTTTTGTTGCAATAAGGATTACCTTATCATATTCATGATGAGTCAAAGGAGTTTAGTAATAGAGAATTTTTTTTTTTTTTGTAATTTATAAAGTACACAACAAGCCAAAATGAGGTTACAAAAAAGATTGTATTAAGAAATGCTCCAAGAAATAATCAAATGGTATCTCCAAACATTCAAAAAGGCATTTCTCATTTACTTAGCACAATAAGTAGTTAGTTTAATTATCAATGAAATTGGTGATATGTTTGCTTTATTGGTTGATAAGTCTAGTGATGTCTTTGACCCCAAAAAAAACAAATGACTTGATTTTGAGATGTTCAGTATTCTTTTTATGAATAATATGGTTATTGAAATGCTCAATATGGACAAATTATTTATTGATTGAAGGAAGCCAAGACAAAGAACCAAGACTATCGATTTGCATCATTACTAGGTATATTATTTTTATACTATTTTCAATTTGCAACTTTAAGAATTTAATGATCACTTTGATGAGGTAAACTACACTACAAAAAATTAATTATTTACCGACCGAATTTTTGGGTCAGTAAATGCGAGTTTAGGGTCGATAAACCGATTTACTGATCCAATTTTTTCACTTATCGACCAAAAAATTGAGTAAGTATTTCTCCTGTCACAAAATTAAATATTACCGACCAAAATTTATTGGGTCAATAATTACCGACGCATTTTTTGGTCGGTAAATAAAAATATTGGGTTGGAAAATTTTTTTAAAAAAATTCATTTCGTCAAAGACTAATTACCAACCAAAATTTTGCATTAGTAATTTACAGACTGCTTTGTGACAATTTTTTATTTGACCTGAATCAACGTTTTTGCTAAAATTGACATTTTTTATTTGACATGAAACATTTTAATTTAGATACACCTGTTTCTCAAAATTTAAACCAATAATTATAATATTCAAATGTATCATCACATAATAAATTAATATCCAAGCTTTAAAAGTATCATAATATCTTATACATAAATATTCATAAAATCTATAAATTACTAATAAACATTCATAAACATTCAAACCCTTAACACGCCACACATTATGTTTTAAAACCACAATTTGTGAATCATCAGGGTGTAAAGAATGCATCTCCTATATGATAGACGCGATGCCTAAATTATGCTCTGATGAAACCTGGATGGCAAGAACTTCTCCAGTTGCTTTAACAAGCCTACCAAGGACAGCACCTGAATCACTAAGGTTCACAATATACAAGGTACCCCCACAAATGACACCCACCAGACAGCAAGATCCAACAGTTGTAATTTGCGGCTTCATAGGCCACTATTTAGTGACAAGAGAAAGGAATGCTTCTTCAGTTGCTTGATATGCTTTCTTAATCACATCCATGGACATGGATTAATGTTCAGCGATGAACCTTACAAAATGTCAAACCTTAGGTGACTCATAAAATATCAAACGAGCTGCCACTTGAGCTAAGCCTCAAGTGCTCAAAATCATGTTTGTCAATACATAAATCCAAATCCCAAAATGGCAAATGAAACTGAAACTCAATTCATGTACTGAAAAACACTCCAATATGAAAGCAATATAAGGCTTTTAGTTCATTACTCTTAAGATGATAAAATAGATGGCACCTCTTTCAAATAAATCTCTAACACTCCCCCTGCACAAACCAAAATTCAAACACATGCTATAAAAAGAACAGAACTTTAAAGCTGCAATTAATTGTCAACTAATAAAGGAAACCATTAGCAAATAAAGAAATCAACTTTGATCCTAAATTTTAGTAATCCATATCTAAAATCAAACACCCATATCCATTTCCACTTAAAATAGCAAAATATTCAATACTAGTAAATATGCTTTTGTTTCTTTACCTTTATATCAGTTAGATCCATATTGTTTTCTTTACTTTGGATGTAAATCCGCTTTTGTTCCATAGGCCGATAGTGTCCTCTTTGAGGCCAAAGCGCCTGTTGAAAAATAAGAAAACATAATCCAAATTAACATCCAAGAACTGTTAAACTCAATAGGAACAAATCAATAAACTACAATGAGTTTTTTTCCTTAGTTGTACTAAGGACAAAAATCCATTTGGCATCAGCAACGGTATGAAGGAGCTTCCCAGTCTACTTGTAAATGAACTTCCCCTCATCGAGAACAACTTCTCACGGCTTACTTTCCATCTGTAACAGTAAAAAGCTCATTAAGTCGATCATTTCAAATTGAATAAAATAAAGGGCAAATCGTGAAACCAGTGCTCAAGACCATTGTTTCTCCCCTAGATTTCTTCATATCTTTTCTCAACTTTTACATGTTTACTCTATGACATTCATCTTCCAAACATTGCTTCTCTGTTCATCTCTTATTAAGGTTAGCCCTAAATCATTTTAGATGAAGTTGTTAGAATAGAAACACAGCAGCAGTTGCAATGATAAAAAGAAATAGCATTTTATTAATTGAGGCATATTTGTAAGTTTCCATATATTCATCAGCACTAGCCTCAACAACCTTAAAGAAGGCTTCCATTCCAACTCTAGAAATAGTAGAAACCTTGACAAATTTTAAATTTTTATAGAATTCATCGAGAATAAGAGACAGACTCTGAGTTAATATGGACGAATATGAGTGATCTGAACTGACTGATGCTTAAAAGGCCTCAAAATCTTCCATCCACTGCACATATCATATTTCTTAAAATGAGAATGTATTAAACAAAGCACACTAAGAAGTAATTTGGAATTCAGGTTCAAGAATAAAAGTTGAAATAATTCAAACTAGAAAAGATATTTTGAATGTCATAAGTAATGGAGAGAATACAGATAAATCAATTGAATTCTTGAAGCAACATTACTTCAAAATTTACAACTTATAATCAAATAATGTCAAAGAACTCTACTATGTGAGGGCTTTGCATAATAAAACAAGAAGAGAAAAAAAAATGTATAAAAGTAAATATCATTTGAACAATGCTAAGTACTCAAATAGGATTTAAGAGTAGATTTGTTTATGAGGGTAGACAACTCATGAAAAAATTACAAAAGGATGTTAACTGAGTTTAAGATTAAGGGTTGCATAGAGAATCATCTAACACAATAGTTTTATACCTCCAAAGCAAATTGGTGTTGAGCTACATCCGTCTTGTTGAAGGCCAACATAAGAGGAAGTTGTGTCTTGTAGAGTATGTTACATGCGTATAGCGTGTTTCTCATGAAAGTAGTCAGGCTTGAAGCATGAGGTTTATCAACTACATAAGAAATTACAGTTGGAAAAGTTGAAGCAAAAGCTTCTATAATGATAGCTCCAGAAGTAGACCATGTGAATATCTCAATTTGACCAGGTGTATCCACTAAAACATAGTCAAGCTAATTTGCTCACTTGTCAATGACTCCAATTACCTGAAAATGGGAATTATAAACTAATAATGCATTCAACAATAGGCCATAGTGAAAAGTCCACAATCATAAACAATATTGATAGAGATCAATATACAATATCATCACCCTAACCAAATAAGTAAAAGAGCTACCACACTAGCTCATATTGAATGATTAATGTAAGCAATTGAATTGGAATAGCAGAGGGGCCATAAGCAATTGTTACTGAATGTAACACATTCTTATACCCATTTTAAAAATATATAAGTGATGCAACTTCAATTATTATAAGCTCCATACCATATTCTTCAAAAACTTGTCCAGACCCACATCAGGAGGAATCAATGGGAGCATAGGTTGGCCCCTTTCAAAGAATAGCATGGGAAAATTTATAGGGTCAAATTTAAAGGAGCATACCATGTATTAATAAGAAGTGAAAAACCATAAAAAGTATCAATGAAAAGATTATTTTCAGATCATAAAAAGACTAGACCACCTGCATAATTAGAAAGATATTGACAATGATATAACGAACAATATACTTGAGAAGCTTTGGACCGCTAAGAATCTTGTTGACCGGAACCTAGACTTTCCTAATTAGAAGAATCTTATAGCCTTTCCCTTTAGGACACTTCAAGTGGACAACTACACACTTCTCAATTATCTCTGCATAAAAGGTTCTTCATTTTCCATTTTTTAATTAGCCTGCAAAATAAACAACACATGCAACACCATACTGTCAAATATCAAACAAAGATATTAGTGAACCTATTAAAATTATTAATTCAAACTAATAAATATAATTAAGCATAATTGAACAAGAAATTATAGTTTTCTTGGAAAATGAAAATAAATTCATACATACACTTTAAGATGATTTGTAGTGATGTCCTCAATGAATTTATTTTTTATTTTATGAGGCATTAATTCATCAAACAATGATTGATTTCCTTGAAGCTATGCCTCATCCTCTTTAGCCAGTATTCAAAACATACTAACACCAAATAATTACAATAATGTTATTTAAAAAGGTTGCATCTTAAGCACCAAATATGCACAAAATGAAGTAAAAAAGACTAAGCTTAGTTTCTCTTTAACCACTATTGAGAACATATTGACATAAAACATGTGTAATGATATTATGGGTATTAACACAAAAGATAGCATCTTCAGACCTAAATAACCAAAAGAAGTATGATGATTAGGCTTAATTATAGAACATTAAGAATCCCAATTTAGAACCCTAATAATGTTGTCATAGACATAATACCACTAATCTCTATTGGAGTTATTTCCATTAACTATGTAAGGTCAAAGGATAACATAGGAATCCATTAACCAAAGGGTTAAATAGAGAATTAGTAGAGAAGTCATCAAAGAGAATAGGATTAATGCTTGAAAATTAAAGGTTATTACAAAGAAAGTCCAACCTAGTTGATTGAAGATCCCAATATCTAGGTTCAAAAGGATAACCTAGTTGTTAAATACCTAGTTAGATCATTGCAGGGGTTATCGTCATGTCCATTCCTATGATAAAACAACGATATCATGAAAGTGAGGTTGAGTTATGCTCTTAATGATTCTTATATAGTCTAAGTATTACAATTTGCTCTGATAAAGAAATCACCTATGTGAGAGAGAAGTGGGATCACTTTGAAGGGAATTATTAAAGGCATAATTTTTAGAAACTCTTATAAAAATAAATATAACCATGAGAACTAAATAGTGTTAGAAAAGAATCATATGTGTGATATGCCATCATTCACACAAATGACAGAATAATTCAAAGACATCAGGTCTACTGATCAGCCAGTAGAGTAAATATATTTTACAAGGAAAGGTTCAAAGGGCAACACTTATCTATCATATGTAGGTTTTGATTCAATGAAATCAATCATTAAAGTCAAAAAATTTTTTGAGGTCAAACTTAGCAATTTTCTATTTCGCTGCCAATTTTCGTTCATGTAAAGGATTATTGGAAAATAGCATGAGAAATGCTAGCTTTGAATAATATTTTGAGTGGGATCTACTTTATAAAAGTGAAAGGTCTTGGAAGTTTCGGATTCTACGTCATGAGACTTTCGAAACGATATATAATATGTTCAAAATAATTATCTAGTGAATGAGAAATTATAACACAAAGGTGCACCATTGACATGTTTGAAAGAAATAGGATTTTATCCCACATTAAAAAGTGAGCAAAACTTTATATATATATATATATATATATATATATGCTTCTATTTTAAGGTGGATAACAAGCTTTTGGCAAGAGACTCTCTCCACGCATGCAGAGGGTGTGGTGCAAATCCTGACCATTCAAAGCCCAAAAATTTCATCCACACCTGCACGTCCTGTGACGAATATCGACCTAAAGCACATGGGCTTGGATTGGCCTAACTTTTTCTCCTTTTTTATTTTGCCTAGAACTGAAGTCTATCTTTCACACGGGTTGAGCCACGGACTGCTTGACAACCTGTGTAGAAAGGTTCTAAGTTATTGCCAGGGATAGTAGCTAAAAAGCTTACCACACAGGTGCTCCTACGGACCATGTGGCGACCCGTGTGATAAGGCTCTAAGAATCTATTATAAGCAATAGCTAAAGAGCTCACCACACGGCTGCTCACACTGACCGAGTAGCAGCTGATGTAGCAAGGGTTTAAGCTACTTCCATAGACACTAGCTAAAGAGCTCACCATATGAGTGTCCACACGGACTATGTGGTAACCCGTGTGATAGATTCTGCTAGCCAGATTTTTCAGTTATAAGATACAATTACATAATTAATTCATAATTTTAATTATGTAACCTTTGATTTATTAACAAATTTGAGAGTTATCAGAAATTTAAATTTTATAACTCCAAAATCTACCCTATGTCTATAAATAGGCAACTTGCCTTCCATTTTGAGAGAGAAAAATACACAAACACTCTTACTTTTGCACTTTGTTTCTTTCTCACAAATTATTTTATGAGTCAATTCATACACTGTGAGTTCACTGTGATTTATTGCTGTCGCTAAGTAAGGAAATCAATGTCCATTGTTTATTGGGAGACAAACACCAGATAAACCTATAGTTAGAGAATATATGGTAAATCTGTTTTAAACACATTGTGTATTCACAGGCCTCGAATTTACTTTCCTTTAATTTATTATGTTATTTTCTTATTGTTTTATGTTTAATTTAAAAGTTTCTGCATGTGTTTGTGTTTCTATTTACAATCACTCAATTTGTTTTAATAATGATGTTTTTGTTTCTATTTACAATCACTCAATTTGTTTTAATAATTGTTCATTTTACTTATTTTTTGCTTCTGTTATTTTGTAATAATTCAGCTTTTATATATATATTTTTAATTTCTGTTATTTCACTATAATAAAATTAATTAAATAAGATTTTTTTTAAATATTTTTTTTACTTATATATATATATTTAAGTTGAATATTAAATTAAAAATAATATTAAAGAAAAAAATATAAATTAAAATTTTTTAATTATTATTATTTTAAAAAAATAGGTATTAATAAAAATAAGACTTTTTTTAAAAATTACTTATTTGATAGATTTTGTAGTTATAGTGTTCATCTTTGTAAACTTATTTTCACTTATGTAAATTACAATATATTTTACCTCGTAACATGATTTTAAAATAATATTGATGAAAGAAATTATTGGAATTTGAAAATGTTAAATAATCGTTGAGAAAGTGCAGTGCACGTAATGATATTACGCGTGGGTTAGTAAATAACAATATGATTTCTCTCGTACTGTGGTCACGTGCAGCCTTGGTATTGTTCTCTGTTTTTTTTCACCTCGTCGCCATCGACCCCCATGTGATGTGTTCATTAAACATCCCATCTTTTTTACATTAATATCAAAACTGCCACTTTGTCAATTAGTTGTAGAAAACGGCTATTTTCTGCTTGTTTTTAGTTTTTTTTTAAATAACAGAAATAGAAGGGCACACGGATGGTGATTGATTTTCCCAATAAGTGAAATTGTGAACTGGCCACGTTGAAGAGTATGACTTGAAACATGGCCCGTCGTTCAATTATGTGAATTGAGTTTGATGTTTCACTTGAATTATTTACGGGCCATTTAAGTAATCACATTCATTTTAAAAATAAAATTAGAATAGATTAAATTAAAGTGTTCATGGTCTTCAGTTAAAGGTATTTATAGTCTGCTGTAAATTTAATAATGACAACAGGGTAAAGTTAAACAGTAATGCTGGGTTGATAACCCCAACCAACACCTCTCCTTTCCTCCCCTCCATATAGTTAGTAAAACACCCCTCATTCCTGCCTCTGCCATATTCAACATCCAAACAAACAAAGCCTTCATGGTTTTTTCTTCCTTCTCTTCCAACAAAATTTTTAAAAGATTTTTTCTTTCTTTGAAATGGACATAGATAGACCCCATCGTACCAACATCAGTAACAATAGTAGCACAAGTGAGCTGTTTATTTGTTTCACTTCCCGTCTTTCCTCATCTTCCATGAAGATCTCTTCTAAATCTATACTTAGTCCTGGTAGAGCAAGAGATTCTTCTCAAATCTCCCTCACTAACTCTCTCAGTAGGAGATTGAGAAGTAATGGTAGCATGAAAGGCGGTCAAGCTTCACCAATGTTCCCCTCAAATACCAAGAAACGTGGCTGCTCTTTTGAAAACCCTGAACCCTCTTCGCCTAAAGTTACTTGTATTGGTCAAGTCAGAGTCAAAAGTAAGAAGAAACATGCCAACAAACTCAGAACAAGAGAGGTCAGTTTTAGAAGAGTAGAACAAAGTAGTAATAAATGTGATTTAAACAATCCACAAGGAGAAGAAGGCTTGCATCACAGAAATCAGAAATGGGTGCATTTGCCTGTCACCATTTGTGAAGCTTTGAGAACATTTGGGGCTGAATTTAATTGCTTTTTACCGTGTCGGTCCAGCGAGAAAGACAAGGGAGAGAAGGTTGGTGCTGATTCCAACAATGGGAGTTCTTGCGGGGCGGTGTTTGCTCGGTGGTTGGTGGCGGGGAGGGAAATAGAGCTTGTGGTCGGAGAAGAAAAAGAAGAAGAAACTATAGAGAGGAGTTACAGAAGACATGTGTTTGAAGAGATTGAATTTACAGATGAGAAATTTGAGTGTGAGCAAGAAGAGGAAGCCAGGGTCAGTATTTGTATTCCACCCAAGAATGCTCTGTTGTTGATGAGGTGTAGATCTGATCCTGTCAAAATGGCTGCTTTGGCTAATAAATTTTGGGAAGCTCCTGTTCAAAATGAGGAACAACAAGATGAAGAGCAGGAACAGCAACAGCAAGAGAAGAATGTTGAAATGGAAGATGAGCAAAGTAGAGCAGAGCATAATAAAAGTGATTCCATGTGTGAAAAGTGTATTTCTTCTGAAATCATTGGAGAACATCAGATTCTTGAAAAAGTACTTGTTTCAGACTCTACAGATACTGGTAATAATGGGGTAGAAGAAGTGAATTTGGTACTCCGTCATGAAGATCAAACTGAAGAAACAACTTTATTGGAAGAAAATGAAGACAGAGACAACTTAATCAAGCACGAAGAAAATGAAAATGAGTTGCTTCAAGATACTGGAGAAAAACCATTGATAGAACAACATCACCATGCTCCAGAAGGAAATAATTTCAGCAATGAAATTGATGATACTGAAAAATTTGAAGAAGCTGAAAATGAAATAGAAGATCAACAATCAATAAAGGCTCAAGCTTTACTAGAAGAATTAACAATCCAAGAATCAAAAGAAGCAGCAGCAAGAGAGGGAGAGGAAGAGGAAGAGGAACAGGAACAGGAACAGACACAGACAGTGGCCCTCGAAAGATCCGAACTTGAAGACCGGGCAACCCGACAAGGTAAAATGGATATTCAGTCGAAGGAGAGAGAAAGTCAGCCATTGTTACCGGATTGTTTGCTGTTAATGATGTGTGAGCCCAAGCTGTCAATGGAGGTATCCAAGGAGACTTGGGTTTGTAGTACGGATTTCATCAGATGGTTAC
This sequence comes from Codiaeum variegatum, assembly GCA_948294925.1. NCBI lineage: Eukaryota > Viridiplantae > Streptophyta > Magnoliopsida > Malpighiales > Euphorbiaceae > Codiaeum > Codiaeum variegatum. The sequence goes on along the minus strand of CAOJBK010538637.1, from coordinate 6,989 downwards.
CAGACCATTCAAGGCCAGTCAAGAAAAAGGACGGTGGAGATCAGCCTAAGAAAACTAACAGTGTTGATAATAATCTTCCGTTGCTGCACACTAGTAATACCTTGCAGCAGCCACCTAGGTCCTCTTGTTCATATCCAGCTAAGCCGCCTTCTCGTGCGGCTGGAGCCGAGTCTGTGTCTACGGCTATAGAAAAGAAGTTAATAGGGCCCAAGGCTTATGAGCCGTTTGTATTAACGCGCTGCAAATCGGAGCCGATGAGGACTGCTTCTAAGCTTGCACAAGACACTTGTTTTTGGAAGAATAGGAAGCTTGAGCCGCATCGTCCGGCTAAACTTGGAGTCGGCGCCGCTGGGGTTGGATGTTAAATATACTACCTTATTACAACTTGGTAAAAACTGGGTGTGGTAAGTTGTATTGGTGAAAGTAAAACTGTAGCCTTTTTAGCCTTTTCAATTGTTTTTATAGTGCTTTTGTTGCAATATATGGCACCCTTGTAAATCTATGTTTTTTTCCCCGTTTTCTTTCCTTTTCTATTATTCATTTTTGGAAACTGCTTTTGTTTTTTTTCTTTATTCACTGTTTAATATCGAAATACAAAAGCCTCTCCAAACATGGAGGAATTACAATCCAATTGAGAAATTACAAGTCTTGCAGCCTTACTGGTTTGCCTACTAATCCAATTAAAATTCACATTTTGAACATCATCGCAAATTTGTTTTGCCACTGCTAATATTGGCTGAAGCTCCTGAGAAAAATTAAGATGTCCATTATTAAAGGCAAAAAAAACTAAACTTTGACAATCAGATTCAATACAAATATTAGCTTGGTTGTTGAGCTTGCACCATTTCAAAACTTGAATAAAAGCTTCACCTTTCGCTTGTCATGTTGATTACGTCTTGAGAATTTTAGCAGATCTAAGAATTATATTACCAGCAAATCTCAAATCACTATGGCAATTACCATTTTCTTAATGTCTGAAATAAAAGCGACATCACTATTAATTTTTAGACAACCTACTTCATAATCTCCTTGATTATTTTGATTAACTTGTTGAACCTTATGGATCAATCTTCTTGCTAGCTCTAAGGCTTTCAAAGGACAAGGATCCTCACCTTTGAAAACTTTAGAATTCTGCTGTTTCCATATCTCCCATGCATATGCATACAACTTAAGTACATGATTTTACCAATAAAGATCTAAAATCATTGTTTATCATCAAAGAACAAAAGCCTCTCCAAAGATGGAGGAATTACGATCCAATTGGGAAACAAACTACAATTAAAATTTGTCTTAACTATCCAGTTTGCAACTTTATTGGCTTGCCTACTAATCCATTTTTCTTCCCAATAAATTATATTTTTATTCCATTAAAAGGCGCTAACTCACTAGTACAATTAGTACACTAAGTCAGATATCTAAAAATACACTAAAATTAGTCTAAAAATAATTAAAATTGACATTGGGCTTCAAGACCAAATTTATAAATTTAGTCCAATGGCCTACTATTAGTTTCTACCCCTAACTAACCCTAGGATTTAAAGAGAAATACCCAGTCGAAGTAACAGCCGCTAACCACCCGGGATATAGTAGAGATGGTGGAGAAACGTTCGACACCGAGTTTGTAACTGTAGATCTTGTATCAATAGACTTGAAAACCGCTAATAATAGAATAAAAGAAACACAAAGCACAAGCCACAAACAAGTCCAAAGAACAAGTCGACCAAAATGACTCGATAGAGGCTAGACAATTTGAGTGAGAAAAACGTCAGTAACTTTAAAGGGCATACTCGGTTTCAACAATTCATCTTCTTTTGCTCGAAAATCACTTGAATTGTTCCCAAAATTGTCAAAAATCGTCCATTGAGATTGAGTTCCTCTACTCTAGGAAATGATGAGTCCACCACTTTTTCCTCTCAGATCAGCCATCAACTTGCAAAAACTATCCCAATAAACACTGAAATACTCTCCTTCATGGCCAACAAAATGGAGGAGACTCAAAAAGGCCCTAGAACTATTATTATTCACTCGAAAATCTAGAGAGCTAAGTAATAAATAGTTGAAAAAAGAAAGAGAAAAGGCTCACCGACCGGTGGAAGCCTATTGGACTTGCTTGGAGGCAGCATGCTTCAAAGGTATGGAAATCATAGGAGAGAAAATAGAGAGACACTTGGAAAAAAAACAATAAAGCAAATCCAAAAATTATATTACCTGCAAAATCTTGAACCACCGTTGCAACTACCATTTCCTTATTGTCTAAAATAAAAGTTGCATCAATTTTAATTTTTAGAGAACCTGCTCGAAGTGGTTGCCATATTTGAACATTATAAATATTATCCACATGATGCCCTTCACAATCTCCTTGATGCTTTTGATTAACTTGTTGATATTGATCAATCTTCTTCTAATTCTTACAACCCGTTTGGTACTTAGATTTATAGTCCCTAGGATTAGCTATAATCATAGGTTTAGTTAAACTATAGGATTAATTATTTTAAACCTTATTTGGTAAAAATATTTTAATCCATAATAATCCTATCCTCATAATTCTATATTTAGTAGAATAGATTAACGGGTGAGATTAAAAATATAAGTTATTTTAAGAATTAAATGATGGAATTAGTAATCCCATGGGATAAGGATTACTAAAGATAATGGGGGAGTAGGTATTAGCGAAGAAGGATTCCTTGAGTTTACTAAATTCTTAGGATTATTAATTCCTATCTGATTTAATGTACTAAATATGGTGATATTTACTAATCCTATGGTTCAAATAAGCAATCTATTGTACCTAATGGAGCTTTTAAAGCACATGGATCCTCACCTTAGAAAACTTTAGAATTTCATTGTTTCTATATCTCCCACGCATATGCAGACAACTTATGTATATGATTCTCAACTCCAGTTATTTTTAGACTTTTAGCAGATTCATTCCACCAATCAAAGAGAGAACTCCAATTTCGATTATCCATCCTCAAACACAACCCGAAACCATGCTAAATTGCACCAGCATTTGAGTAAAAAAATCAAGGCATGATCAATAAATTCAAAATCTTGATTACGAATTTCTTAAATTGCATTAGGTGTGATCTTTCATTTAAATAACTGATCTTTAGTTGGTAAACCACCAGTGCAAGCTCTCCACATAAAGGTAGAATGCTTAAGATAAAGTCCCTATTTCCACAAATCTATCCACACTTTTGAGTTTTCTTGACATTGAAATATGTCATTCTTAGGGTGTCTATTCCTTTTTCTTCTTAAGAATTTATACACTGCATTAGTAGTCATGTATCCATTTTTAGAACTCATCTAAATCCACCTAACATCACAGTCTATAAGCATAACAGGAGAAGAAAGAACAAGATCTACATAAGAAGAATTAAAAGTATTCATGATTTGAAATTCATCCCATTCACTAGAATTCAAAATTAAATCAGAAACCCAATACACTCCATTCAAGTTATGCATGCGAGATTGAACTTTGAATCATTCAGCACCATCAACCCAAAGATCAAACCAAATGTTGTTTGTCTTACCATTCATAACTTGAATTTTTTGCATGGGGCTTTAATACGTCAAAAGCATGTAATATACCTCTTTAGCTCCATGAACTTTTGCTAGAGGACTTGGCATTCCATATACTGCATGTAGGAAAATATGATTTTATGACCTCCAACCATAAGCAGTTTATGTATATAACCAATCTCCAAGCCTGCCTAGCAATAAGTGACCCTAAAACCAGGGATGCTCCTTTAGGTAGGCTATAAATTAAGATGAACATAAACACTAATACAAAAAGAAAATAAACTAAAAAAACATCATAAATAGACAACCTATAAAATGAGATAGTTATTTTAGTTAAAAGCATAATTAGAATAGTGAGAAAGCCAAATATGGATTCACTTATAGATAAATATACTTTCATTAATAAAGTTAATGAGGGTATGCATACCAAAATAATAATAAAATATTTGACAATCCATGTACAACTGTCCATTTTCTCCATATAATATGCCAAAAACCTAACTTTAGCATAAAAAATATACCTTCGAGCACAATGTACCCAAACAAAACTTAAACATACCCAAATACCTACTCAGAATTAGAAGCCTTAAATAACACTCGACAAAATTTTGACAAAGCAAAAGTATCAAATACTGAATCCACATCTATCATCTATGAAAGATCACGCTTAATCTATATAAATATGTTATTTGTACATTAATCATCCTCCATTTTATTGCACATATTTTTTTCCACACGTTTCATAGGGAAAGAAAACTCACTTTGCAGATGCTATAGAAAGAGGAAGAGTCAATACAAGACAGATCAATCTCCCAATTAATTGGTAGGTAAATACCCTCTTTATTGCCTATAACTCTTCACGCAGTTCAACAAGTGTCAGAATATTTTGAAATATAGAATCACCAATTATATCAAGCTTATAATGTTCCAATTCATTTTTCAAAGTACAAAGATGATAATTAGTAAAATCATGAGGATAAAACTTCTTAGCAATATTGAAGATGTTATAATATCAAATGATATTTAAAAAAATCACTACGAGATAAAAGCAAAACTAAGAGTAAGTAGCTCAATTGATCTCTCACTAAATCTACTAGTTAACTCTATCAAATAAAAATCATTTGTTGCATTAACAACATCAAAATGATAATGATGCCAAAAGGAAACTTCATCATATTACTTGCAAATAGTGTTCACTTTAAAGCTATTACTCATGTTAGGAATTTCAATAACATGTTGGTCACATAATAACTTCATTTTTTCAAAAAAAGAATCCCAACCACCTTCTCTCCTTTTTTGTAGCAATGATTTTATAGTTTTAACTAGTCTCATTTTCTCACTAGTAAATCACTCTAACAATATTTTCGTTCATAAACTCAAATCATGTATTTTTATCTTTATAATTTCAAAATCCACGTTCTTGGTTCTAATCGATCATTTTTCCTTAATCATTACTTACTCAATTAAAATTTCTCAAATTTACTCAAACCGTCACCTCCATTATCGAGTTCAACCTTATAAGTTGTGATCACAGCCACTTGCCTAATGATCCATTTACTATCATAATTAAGTTGATTTGATGTTGCTGAATTTAGTCTTACTAGCAGGCATTTGCAAACCACTTTAACTATTATGATTATTTCCTTTTAAGAATAATGTTTCTTAAAATATTAAATTATTACATCCCTCTATTCAGGATATAACTACAATCCTCAATTCACATTTTAGAGTATCCTTACCTCTATTATGATATATTTTGATTCCTTAGTGACCTCTATTTGGATATAGTCAATACAGGTTTGATTAACTTTTCATCATCCATTATAACCAGATTTTCTTTAAAACTAGTTACCATTTCATATGTGCCTTTTGTTCTCCTAGAGATCTCCCTTATAATTCTACTCTCTCCTTTTGTTCACTATTCAGGGTCCTTATTGACTATTGTTTTAGTTTTTTGGCTATTTGATAATTAATGCATAAAGTCCATTTATGGCTCACCCTTTGTTAACATTTAGAGATTCTCATGTTTTGATAATTAACTCTCTTTTCTATACCAGAACAATCAGGTTGATCACATTCTCTATCTTAAGATATTAATTTATACTGTCTAAGATTTATTTAAGCTGAATAATGTCCTTACTATGATATTTTCAGATCAACAAATCCATTAGTCCACATCATCTATTGGTCCATGTTTTCCTCAACTTGTAGATTTCTCTAGATGAAATAAAATTTCTTACTCTAACATTCCCATATCTTCAACTTTTAATCAGTGAGTTTGAATTGTGTTCACTACCATAATCATAAATAATTACACAATTCATTACACGGATAAACAAATCAAATTTGAGAGGTTCCATATATTTGAACCTGCCCTTAAATAACATTTCGTGGATCTATCCTACCGATAATCAATAAGACATGAATTAATAACATTTTAGGCTCTATGGATTTCCACCTATACTCAAGTTTCTCAAACTCTCATTAATCTAAAGCTCTGGAACCATCTTTGTCTCATCCCGATTTCCACAAGATGCGACGGTCCTAGGGTTTAGGAATTGTAAAACTACCCTATTATTATGCTACTCGTATGCCTCACAATATGGGAATTCATTTTACATATTTAAATCGAATTATTTGTCACTCTCAGCGTGCATGCGACTCATAATCCCCAGGGTTGCCCGATAATTATTACAATTTATTTTATCATGCATATTACCATAATTAAAATACTAAATATTACTTAGTAGGAAATTAGTCTGACTAACCCTACCAAGATCAGTACTCTATGTGTACATTTGTACCCATTTTTATTACATATTACAACATTGTACATAGATCCATAGTTCAAGAGTAAAACGAAGAAGACCTTCACCAACATATAACCTAGCCAGGAGCCATAACTAGAAATCCTCAAATAGACATATATATAACCTCCCATTAAGTTTGGGTGAATGATAATTTTGAATGCATGACTTGCACTTTCTAAGCATGTGAAGGTAATGAATTCCTCATAGAACCTGAAATGTTGTCCCAAAAACTTAGATGAGTAACACTCAGTGAATCCATAAATATAATACATAAGAAACAATATACTTACATAATTTCCTTTTATCATAACATTTATTACATTAATACTAAAATCTTAAACCGATTGGTCATTCTTAGCGAGGACTTAAGTATTACCACACTATTATTATTTTATTCTTCTAGGACTATCTGAATCACACTACAAAAAAATCAACAATTACTGTCGCAATATTTGCGTCAGTATCGGCGTCAGTAACTGTAGTTACTGACGCCAACAATTGCGTCAGTATTTCCCCCGACAGTAAAAAAAAAATACTGACGCGAAAAAATTGCGTCAGTAATTACTGACGTAATTTTCGCGTCAGTATTTCACTGTTTGGCGATAGTAAAAATTAATTAATTACTGACGCATTACTGTCGAAAAAATTGCGTCAGTA
>CAOJBK010538242.1:0-12316 GCA_948294925.1 Codiaeum variegatum | reverse complement strand
GTAGCTCACTTGATGGAGATCAATGGATTAGATTTCACCATTGGTTTGGTGAGTGTGGAACACAACCTACGAATTCCAAAGGTTAAGCCATTAATAATCCTGACCCTTTGGCATTTTCGTTGCTGAAATCCTATGAAAAATAAATAAATCAGGTATGTCTCTAAGTTAATGGCTCATTATAAAAATTTTAAACCAACCAAAGTTAGATTCAACTTTAATTATTTGTTTGATATTTAGATATATTTAATCGCTTTTGATTTGAGTTAATCACGAGTATATCCTTCCACTTTAGTTTAAGATCGATCTGTATGTTCAAGTTCTAATTTGGTGGAAAAAAAATAAAGGAAAAGAAACTTGATTCTTCTTGCTGGTGTTGAGTTTTATTATTTGAGCGAAGTAATAATCAATTTTATTACTTATCAGTTTTTATACACATACTACTATACAAAGAATTAGTGTCATAAATTATAAAGTGGAGTTTGGCACATATTGAGTTCAAGAATAACTCAAATATATGATTTACACATCTATAGAGATACACTACAAGAAAAACAGGGTTATAGATGTGCTTTTAAATGGCTACTAGGCGCTTTTTAGTGCCGCAACACCTTTTTGCGACGCTTTAATATGCGCCGCCTTAGGTCCCACCACTAGACCCTTTTGTAGCGCTTTTGAATAGCATCAGTATACATAGAAAAAAGCGTCGCAAAACTGGCGGCGCTTTCACCTAGCATCGCTATAAGCGAGAAAAGGGCACTACAAGTTTACAGCGCTTTTGCAAAGCAATTGCAGCTCTTTTCTAGCATCGCAAAAGCATAAAAAGCATATAAAAGCACCTTTAAAATGTTGCATATTTTATTTTACATCAAAATTAAAAAATAATAAATTATATAAAATTTCATAAAATTTATTTTTATATTCATTCATTTATAAATTTGTTCATGTAAAAGAGATTCCATTTCTCTAAACACTACTACGAAACAAGTCTTTTGCAGTGCTTTGAAGTCATTACAACAAATGTTTTATATAAATTGCAGAGCTGCTTGAAAACTAAGCCAATGTAGAAGGCAAATTGCATTCATCGGGTAGCAATCAAGAATCTAAAGAAATCTCACAAATTCCTACAAAAAGAAAGTAAAAAAAAAATAAAACCACAACAATAGAAATAACCTAAAATTTGCATCTAATGTGGGCTAGCTATATAACAAATAGGTACAACATAAGTCCTAAAACCACAAAAAAAAAAAAACCTAAAATAACAATATATCCACAAGTCGCACATGATTGTCAATAAGCCATCCACTTTTTCCATTTGTATCACATCAATAGAAATATCAATGGTCAAAAGAAGTTTGAGAAAAATATGCTACCAATCGAATCATCAAATTGAAGAATTCATAATGGGACAAGAGAAACATAATCATGATTAAACTATGAAATCCATGATAGTTAAATGGAAAACAGTGGACCAAGAAATGCATGACAAGAAGAAATATAGATAATCACAAAAAATAATCCCAGAAATAAATTCAAAATACTTTAAAGTTGTAGAAAATATAACTCCCAAGTCTTGAATGATAATTTACCTCATCAATAGAATGAACATTGCACTTGTCAACTGTATATATTGCAACATCCTGATAAAGTATAATAAAAAAAATTTTAAAGCCCTTCAAGTCTTTACTGTCTAAGGCATGTACTGAAAGAGAATCAATTTAGCAGATGCATTTACTTTAGCCTTTGGAACTAAAGGAGTCGCGTTCCATCTTGAAAATGAAAAGGTCCACCTTTGAAATTCTTTGCATAACTATTCAAATAACAGACTTCCTTTTCACCAAGAGAAGCAAGAAAATCATAATCAACATTTAGAAGTCAATTAGGTTTTTCAAATTCAAGAAGAGAAATCAATATGACCATGAAATGGAAGTAATGAAGCAATCAATGAGAAGAATGATTAGTACTTACCATGATTTCTAGCTGTTTGAGATAGGTTATGTTATCCAGTTGAATGTATTAGCAAAAGATAAGAAATTGGCCTTCATAATAAACTTTATTGTGGGACAAATAAATGAACTATCTATGAAATCATATTCTAGATTTGCCAAGTTCAAGGTCAAGAAATTTGGCAAGAAATATTTGTTGAGGCACTTTGAACTTTTTTCTGCCATTTTGGAACAGAAACAATGTACTCAAAAGTAGACATGCATTGCCAATTGCCTTAAAACCATTTAAATGACACTCAAGATCTAACAAATGTTTCTAGAACTTGAATTCCCCTGGTACCCTAAAGTTTCAAGCTTCTACTACATGCACATATAACATAGATAAATTTACTAAAAAGTCAAAAACATTAATCAATTATTGACCTGCTGCTGACGACGATGCTGGATAGCAGTGACTGCTTTGACCCTAACATAAATTGGCAGAAGAATTCTAATCATCCTCAAAATTAGTAGCTGCAGTAGAGGAAATATATTTATATTTTTACACTACAGTAGGCTAAATAAAATAAGAAAAGAGCAGATGTTTAACCCATCCTCACCATGAACAATGTCGACGAGTAATCACCAGCTCCCCTAATAATGATTGGAAGAGTATGGCGCAAAACCAAAAGAACCATAAACTATAAATTAATACTAGAAAATCTGTCTTTGCATAAGAAATATCAAAGTCTTATCAACAAGCATATATAAAGACACAGTCACATAAGACTCTAACAGTGATAATGTTAAGACTAGATTATTTAGCCCTTATATCCACTATTTGAAGATAGTTCTGGTAATGGCTTTATTGCTTCCTTACAAATGCCAAGTGCAAAGCCATATGATGGTAAATCCAATTAACAAAGAAAAAGCATTTTTATATTAGTAGTATATTTTCAAGGCCTACTTCATCTAACAAAATCAGTAATCATGTTCCAAAGCTTAAGGAAAATTTTTCTCTAGACTAATAGAGCTGAAAGATCTAACTTTGATTTTAACTATTCATTAATTAAAAATAATATTCAAGTAATATGCATGCAACTACAATATATAGAGAATGAGAAAGAGTAGTGCAATAATAGAAACAATGTGATAACACATCAGTCTTCGAGGAGAGGGAGCTGAATACTCGTCAAATTCAAAATCTAAAAAGTTGTGGTCCATTGTAACCATTGATAAAGATCTAAAGAAGGAAGTCTATCAGTTGGTTACTAGGCTGAAGGAAGTGAATCGTATCTGAAGGAATGTGTCTTCTTGCTGCCATCAGATTGACAATTCACTCTAGTAATAAGTGTTAGGCTCAATTTGCACAATTAGAACCTAGAGTTTCTGTTCCTGCTTTAAGCAAGATAAGGGAAATAATATCATGACTATAAACATAAGAAGAGAGATTCAATTTCTACACTACATCATATAATTTACGGCCCTTTGAAGCTTTTTGACAATAAGCTCTTCCACAGCTAGGAATTCATTTCTTAGCACCAAGATAACAAAAAGGAAACAATTCATTCAACATAGTATCTACACAATAACTTTTAAGTTGTCATGGGGTAGTTAAAAAATATAGATACCTCAAACACATTAGCCATTAATATGATATTACAAGTTTCAAAAAGAACACCTCTAATAAACAATCTGAGACTTAAATGTGCAATCATCACAAATATTAATTTATTACTTCACCTTCATAAAGAAGGAATTCTTTATTAACTCAAAATTCACTCTCAACAGAAGTTGTGGCTAAATGTAGTCTACTGGTTTCAAAAGCCTCATTGTGAAAGAACTTTCATTTTAATATAATGTTATTAGCCTATTTTTGATAGAAATCAGTTAAGTTGGTAGGAGGAATGGTCCATCCCACACGTTCCCTTACTAAATGCACCATAACTGCATTTGTACTATGCACTTAACCCATAACAAAAATTGAAAGTCAAATCAAACCCATTATTTTTCTTGTGTGAGATGTGTTTGGTTAGAAAATGAAAATGATATGCATTGATGATATGGATTGTGGGCTATATATAGAGATTAGCATCATAGGGAAAAATCCCAATCAAACTAGAAAGAGAATAGAGAATATGCTTTTAAAAATTGTTCAAACATGAAAATTGATTAATAAAGAAAGTAATAAGGATTGAGAAATAATACTTATTTTGCAAGATTGCAAGCACAGTCAGGTGAGCTATGAAGGAAAAGCTACGAAGTTGCACAGCGGAAGCAGAAAAAGTAAAAATGAAATCTGAACTGCGAAAGATTCGATTTTTGGTTTTTAAAACTTTTCAAAATTAATTTGTTAACGCTCTTTTAACAAAAATAGGTTAGGCAATTTTCAAACTCTTTGAAACATTACCTTAACCTAGGATTTGATTCTCAAACATTTTGTTAAAACACTTTTAACAAAAACTTAGAAATTTTTGAACTCTTTGAAAATTGGTTCAATGTTGAAACTCTTTTAACATAGAGAGTTTAGTCATTTATAAAATTCTTTGATAAATGTCTAAGCATAGGTTTGAACCTATAATTTCAACTTAGGATATTTTCACCAATTTATGTGTAAAACACAAATTGAACAAAGAATGGTTAGAAGAAAAAATGCCTCTCATCCTCCTTCGTTTAGCTCCTCAAATGTGAAGCCTCTAGCTTGAGACACATCTAGCTTTTCCCAAAATCTTGTTCTCCAATTCTCTTCAAGAAACTTGAATCGCCTCTCTTTGGTAACCCAAACTTTTGATCCTTGCTCCTTTACTTGAGAACTTGAGACTTGAGGATTGGTTTTGGACTTACAAGCTCTTCCACTCCTTTCTCAAAGGAAGTTAGAAGAAGATTTAGTGTTTGAAGAACTCTTCTTCAAAATAAACTTTCTCTCTCTGTTTAGTGTGGATTTTAAGCTTTCTCTCTCTAACTCTTAGAGAGTTTCTCTCTCTAACCCAAGGAAGAAGATGATGAATAGTTCCACCATCTCTTCAATGTGTTTAGCGTGATAGGAAAAAGATGACACCAACCTTATTATATACCCATGCTTTTTCTTTTCTTTTTCCTTAAATTAAAGAGAAGAAAATGAGAAAGATAGGTTGCTTGTTCTAGTTGACAATTGACTAGTCAATTAGTAAACTAGATTAAGCACATAATTAGTAGGAATCACTTTAAATCTTAATTAACCACATTTAATATGAATTAAGCTAACATCTCATTTTAAGCTTAGTTATTTTAATTGTTTGTCCAAAACCATTTCAATTAGTCATGCCCATTTGTATCTCATACAAACAATGACATAATTGAAATTAATCCTTTTATGAATTAAACATTAAGACATACTAGCATCTTTATAAATTTAATTACATGTTTAATTCAATCATCATTAATAATTAATTAAACACTTTAATTAATTATTAATATGATAAATACAAGCTAATAGGAATTGCTATATGGTGTCTGATTTACTAGGTTCATGTTCTAATTATTTATGGGATAAAGAAAACTTTTTTTTTCTACTAAGTGTGTAAACCTAATTACACACTTAGTCTCATAAGTCATGAGTGACGTCTTGCATAATATATCACGACTACCTAATTAGAAATGAATGTCAGTGATCATATCATTTACATTGCATAGACCTCTCGATCATAATTAACATGCACTCAAATCCCTTCATTACGGATTCCCGATCTTAGCTAGGGTTATGGAATAGTCAAACCCTATATACCAAATCATATGACCTTTATCCATTTTAAGTTCTCGATAAACCCAGTTCCTATTAGAAATTCTTTCTAGTGAACCTTATCTACCTTGGCTAGGGATTTGCATATCAAGAACAACCAGAAGTCATAGGATTCCTTTCTTGGTTACCCAAGTTAATGAATCTTTTCTTGGGTGAATACTTATTCTAACATAACACTGATTATGGCTACCACATGCCATATACCAATACATGACTAGCATCAGTATGTAAGCAGTAACAAACCATAGCCATCAATATGCCATATAACATGTCACCTCAAGTCTAAGGATTATATGCACAATAATGATCTAGATGATGCGATACTTACTAGTTGATAACAAACCATGTATTTATCATCTAATGTCACTGTTCAACTTATCTATCATCTAACGTCACTGTTCAACTTACTCATCTAATGAGTATGCTCATATATTGTCATGACATCACATGTCAGTAGCATGAGACTCACTACCTCCATACCAATAAGTATCTCATAGTTATCATGGATGTCAACAGAGGTGATAGTCTTCCTAATTAATGACATCCCTATTAATAATCCTTTTACCATGAACAACCTTTAAAGTATTTGATAAAGGGTAATCTGTCATCATATTCTCAAACTCTTTGAGAATAGATTCCCTTACAAAATACTTAATGGACATATATATGTTTGATACAATGAATAAATTCATTTAAAGAACATATATACAAAAGCTAATAAGGTTTTCATTTACATTACATGATGAGTTCAAGCTCTAGGGCATACACTGCTAATAATCTCCCACTTGCATAATAGCTAATATAGAGCCACTCATTTTAATATCTAATACTCATCTTTTGAAGATGAAAGTCTAACTGTTGGTTGACTCATAACTTTAGTCAACAGATCTGTTATGTTACCAGCTGACACTATTTTCTACCTTTCATGTCCCAATAACCTTTTCTAAATACATGTTTTTACCTTTCTTTATGTTTGGATTTCCAATAAAACCTTGGTTCCTTTGCATGAGCAATGACTCCATTCCTTTCCCAGTAGAGAGAAATTAGTGAATGAATTCACTTACTTTTTTTATGAACTTTAAATCCAAACACCTTTCATTTGCAGCATCTTATGTAGCAAAATACTTGGCATCTATAATAGAGTTTGCAAAGATTTATTGCTTGGAACTCTTCCAGCAAACTGCTCCTCTATTACAAGCAGCACAAATCCAAAGATAGACTCTATAATCCACTTCTATGAACCCATAAATCCTCAAATTATTTTCTTCATTTAGTCAAAACTAAATCCTTAGTGCCTTTTTTAAGTACTAAAGGTAACTTTGACTATAATCCAGTGATCTCATCCTGGATTGGATATAAGAATGTTAGTCACACTAACAGTACATGTATCCTTTCTTGGAAACTAGAATGTTTAATACTTCTAAACCCTTTCAAGTGTTTTCTTTGGGAGAGATACTTATTATTCTTTTCAATCTATCATATAGATTTGGATTCCAATAATATAGGTAATTTTTCCTAAGTTTTATGGAGAAAATATTAGGATAAATAGTTTTCACATTTAATAAGCAAGCCAATGTTTTATCAATTAATAAATGTCACCCACATTTAGTACAAGTAAAGTGAGTTCTTTCTAACTCTATTGCACAATAATGTGAGCTCCCACTAACACTGTTGCACAGTAAAGTGAATTACCACTAACACTGTTACACAGTAAAGTGAGTTTATCACTAACACCATTGTATAGTAAAGTGAACTCCCACTAACACTGTTGTACAGTAAAGTGAGTTACGACTAACACTCTTGCACAGTAAAGTGAGTTAACACTAATACTATTGCATAGTAAAGTGAATTATCACTAACACTATTTCATAGTTAAGTCAGCTCCCACTGACCTTCTTATACATGTAGATTCATTTGTGTTTTCGATGAAATAAAACTATTTGATTACCTCATCAATCGTAAAAAATCTAGTTCATCGAAGTTTGCTTAAGAACATGAATGGATATCTTAAGCTTGCACACTTTGGAACTTTATTTAGGTTCAAAACCTTTAGATGATTCTAAGAAATTTTTTTCTCAATTTCACTATCAAGAAAAATGATATTGACATCTCATGTTAAATCTCATAATCATAGTGTAAGGTAATTGCTATTAAAATGACAATGGATAGCTTTGGAAAGTAGGTCATCAAATGGTAAACCCTTTTCCCTTTAGAAAAATGTTTTTATTGTAAGCTTTGCTTTAAACGTTACCACGTTTCCGTCTGCGCCAATATTTCACTTGAAATTCCATTTATTCTATAAGAATCAACCCTCAAGTGGACTCACAATTTCATAGACTTGGTTCGCATACATAGAATACGTTTTCACATTTTCGTCTTCACCAATTTCTTACTTGAAATTCCTTTTACCCTATAGGAATCACTCTTTAGGTGGATTTACAAGTTTTTAGAGTAGAGTCACATGCATGAAATCCACTTAAATTTTATAGCCTTTACCATTTTAAAGAATCTATATCTCATATAGTTTCTTCAATCCTAGTAGGATCAACTCTTGATCAACTTCCTCATGAATGAACAACTTTTGTACATTCACATGAAGAAACTTGTACATATATAACTCTTCCATTTTGTCCAACAAAAAGGTGATCTGGTCATTTTTGCCTCTGATATAAGATTCTTGAGTCTGTGTCGGTTCACTTCCTATCTAGGATCCCCATGTTCTCCAACCTTAAAATCTTTATCTTTGGCTAAATGACCTAGTCTAAGAGGCTAAATTAATTTTGAATTAGCATTAGGTTTTAACCATGGCATCAATATTTCTTAAGTTTTGAGTTTTTTTTTGTTCCATTATCTTATTATAGAAATCATTAAGTATGACCCATGCTAATAACTCTATTACAATAACAGAGACATATTTCTTAAAGTCTGAGTTCAGAACTCATACTAGTCATACTAGTTTAAAAATAATCTTTTAATTGCATTAGGTGCATACAAAATATTTTTTAACAAAACATGATATCTCATATCAATAGAGTTCAATCCAATATCCTTGAAACAACATTTATTCCGTTAATCCGATTGTCCTCCTTTATCTCCAAACTTTTATTGTTTGTCTTTACCTTTTAAAGGTTTATGCTACAATAAATGAACTATATTGAATATCAAAAGTAGAACAATTGAAAATTATCCCTTTCTCAAGGTCTATTAATCTTTTACTCTTGCTATTATCGTTAAAGTATTCTAAATACCTTTGACAATGTATTTCTAATATCCAAAGCAATGGAAAACTATTTCCGTTGCTGAATGAGAAGCTTCCTTTGTAGATTTCTTTACTCATACTTATCTCATAAGTTAGAACAAATTATAGGTTCCCAACCAATCCACATAGTTTTGGCCCCATGAATTTTATTCATACGTTATGCTCATTCAGTGGAGGGGATTTGTTCATGTTATCAAACTAATCGTAGAAACCAATAATATTATTTTATTTTATGTGATTGTAAATTATTATCTTGATTTTATCTTTAATCAAAATAGCACTCCCACTAACTTGGCTAATCCTACACTTCCAAAATAGGAAATGAAAATTCCATTGGGGTGAATCTCTAGTGGGTCGATTGAAATCTTACAATGGAACAACACTTGTTCGTCAATCTTGCAAGCTACACATTATCTTTCTAAGGATTGATTTTTTGTAAGTAAGTAACTCTTTCTCATCACAACTATTGTGAGATTCAACTTATTAGCTCCTAATGCTTCCAAACTCAGGTGCACATTGTCATTTTTGGCCTTTCACATTAGTTAAGTTAAACCCACTGAACTAGTGAGTATGATGATTTGAAAATTGTATAACTCAGATACACATTGTCATTCTTTCCATACAATGTATCTCATACTGACAACATCTCATGTTATATAATAAATTCAAGGAAATAGGTTCGGAAACATATTCCAAGATTCATTGCTCCAATGGAGAGCCATAAATTAATATTAAAATTTGGAAGATTTTTGGGGCTTATTAATTAGGTATCACTTTGCACATTATCCATTTTACATACATCTCATGCATAATATATATCTCATATATATCAATAAAATGGTAAATAATAAACATATCCATGATCATGAACTTAAAGCCTCAATTCCCAGCTATAAGGAATGAGTAAGGGTTTTAGGTTATCAAATTACAAGAATTCAAAGATTACAACTAATCTTCATGCTTACACTAAGCATCTTCATAGGTTGAACCTTCTTTTGCTCTTGCATCCCCACATCTCATGTGTACAAAAGTATCATTGGCATACCAATGCGAGATTACAAAGAAAAGATAGCTTGTAGGCTCAATGAATTTGAAATAAAACCTAAAATAGTAAATAACACTTAATTACAAACCCTTTATATAATAAAAGATTATTACATACCCCACAAAGTCCATTTGTTAAGTTAAAAGTCCATGATCATCCATTCATGTCAATATAACAATAATATATAACTCTTATACATAAGGTATGTGTTTAGGTACTTCAACCTTTTGGAACTCTTCCAAACATTTTGAATATCTCATATTCATTACTTTGAAGTTCAAATATGTTTATTAAAAACATAGGACAGTGGCCTAATAGCATCCCAACTCTTTGAGATAAATAACTTAGGATTAAAAAGACTGAATTTCAAAATCCCAAATTACTATGACATCACAACCTTTAATCACGGGTGTCACCATAGGTCGTGATGTGCTATTGCCAAAATCCATTGTTTTATGCACCAGTCACGGACGTGATGACCCACACGGGCAATCATCACAACCATGAACATTGGTCGTGACTACATAAAAGCTCACTGCCAATCAACACAGAACATTATGTTCAAGTCACGGGCAAAGGTCACAGTCGTGACTGAACATAATGCTACTACCGAGTTACAGAACCAAAATTTTAAGTCACAAGCAAAAATCATGAGCTTGACCAAAGCCCGTGACTAAACAAAATGGTTTAAATAACTAGGCAAAACCTCATTATTGCTTCACGACCAATTGTTACACCAGTGAACATTGGCCCCGGCAGCCAAAAACCCTGCACATTTTAACAGATTTTGTCTCTAATAAACATATATACACAACCATCGTTTTGTACAAAAATTGGGTGGCTCAGCTACCACTTGAAGGAAATGTTACTGAGTCGCCCAACGGAAGCAGAGAAAGTAAAAATAAAATCCAAACTGTAAAAGATTCAATTTTATGTTTTCAAAACTTTTTCAAAATTAATTTGTTAAAACCTTTTTAACAAAAATAGGTCAGGCAATTTTTAAACTCTTTGAAACATTGCCTTAACCTAGAATTTAATTCTTAAACATTTTGTGAAAAAACTTTTGACAAAAACTTAGAAATTTTCAAACTCTTTGAAAATTGGTTTGATGTTAAAACTCTTTTGAAAGAGAGAATTTAGTCATTTATCAAACTCTTTGATAAATGTATAAACCTAGGTTTGGACCCATAACTTCAACTAAGGATATTTTCACCAATTAATGTGCAAAACACAAATTTAACAAAGAATGGTTAGAAGCAAAAATACCTCTTTCCCTCCTTCATTTAGCTCCTCAAATGTGAAGCCTCTAACTTGAGACACAACTGGCTTTTCTCAAAAGCTTGTTCTCCAATTCTCTTAAAGAAGCTTGAATCGTCTCTCTTTGGTTACCCAAACTTTTGATCCTTTCTCCTTTACTTGAGAGCTTGAGACTCGAGGATTGGTTTTGGACTTACAAGCTCCTCCACACTCCATTCTTAGAGGAAATTAGAAGAAGAGTTAGTGTCTGAAGAACTCTTCTTCAAAACAAACTTTCTCTCTCTATTTAGTGTGGATTTTAAGCTTTCTATCTCTAACTCTTATAGAGTTTCTCTCTCTAACCCTAGGAAGAAAATGATGAATAGTTCCACCATCTCTTCAATGTGTTGATTGTGTTAGGCAAAAGATGACAACAACCTTATTATATACCCATGTTTTTTCTTTTCTTTTTCCTTAAATTTAGGAGAAGAAAAGGAGAAAGATAGGTTGCTTGTTCTAGTTGACAATTGACTAGTCAATTAGTCAACTAGATTAAGTACATACTTAGTAGGAATCACTTTACACTTTAATTAACCACATCTAATGTGGATTAAGCTAACATTTCATGTTAAGCTTAAGTATTTTAATTATTTGTCCAAAACCATTTCAATTAGTCATACCCATTTATATCTCATACAAACTATGACATAATTGAAATTAATCCTTTTATGAATTAAACATCAAGACATGCTAGCATCTTCGTAATTTTAATTACATGTTTAATTCAATCATTATTACCAATTAATTAAACCCTTTAATTAATTATTAATATGATAAATACAAGCTAATGGGAATTGCAATATGGTGTGTGACTTACTAAGTTCATGTTCTAATTAGCAATGGGATAAAGGAAACTCTTCTCTTCCCACCAAGTGTGTAAACCTAATTGCAAACTTAGTCCCATAAGTCATGAGTGACATCTATCATAACATATCATGACTACCTAATTAGAAATGAATGTCGGTGATCATATCCTTAACTTTTTATGGACCTCTCGATCATAATTATCGTACACT
>CAOJBK010537661.1:0-13561 GCA_948294925.1 Codiaeum variegatum | reverse complement strand
ACCCTTTCCGAGATGACACAAGATCCTCTGCGGAAACAACCAAGGCACCACCACTCTCTGCCCCACTAATACCAGAAGGGTTGGTTGGAGTGCGCCTATGTATACCTTTACTTGCGACATATTCAGATGGATGTTTCCTTGATATATGGATGAAATGTATGAAGATAGCAAGCATGATGAGAATGATAAATCCAATTACACATGAGACTATCACCACAATCTTTACAACTGTATTAATTGGTTTTCTCCTAGCATTTTCACCAGGGGCATTGGTTGAACCAGGAGGACCACTAGGAAGGCGCAATCTTGCATTTTCAGGAAAGAAAGAAGAACTAGGGAACCTCCTCAGGCTTTCAGGGACAACCCCAGAAAGATCATTGTATGAAACATTAAAGCTTCCAAGGCTGTTGGTCAAGTTGTTTGGTAGAGGACCTGTGAAATGATTTTGAGATAAATCTAACGAGTTTAGTGAGGTCATTCCAGACATGGAAGTTGGCAGAGAACCAGATAAGTTATTCCCTGCAAGATTGAGCACTTGAAGTCCAGTCAGTGAACCAAATCGATCAGGAAAATAGCCATCAAGTTTATTGTGAGAAAGATCAATAACTTGAAGATTAGATTCACTATTAGAAGGTGGAGAGAATGCAATATCACCATTGATCAAATTATTTTCAAGGTGGAGTTCTAGCAAAGTAGGTAAGGTAAGTAAATCAGTCAAAAGGGGTCCATCTAACTGGTTGGAACTGAGATCTAGGATATTAAGTTTTGGATATAGTGCAATAGCTTTAGGGAGCGAGCCAATAAGAGAGTTATGTGAGAGGTTGAGATAATTTAAACGCAAAAATTGTGGGAGTACTTCAGGAAATGATCCTGTCAAATGGTTCTGGCTGAGATCAAGATAGTTAATATTGCCCCACTTAGCAATTCTGGTTAGATTTCCTTCAAATTGGTTGTTTGACAGATCAAGCATGGTACAGCTTCCTGTCACCAAAGGAAGTTCACCAACAAGACCATTTGACGAGACATTAAGCACACGCAGAGTGGTTGACATTATCATACTAATTGGGCCTGCAAGATGAAACTATCATATGAGAAAGATGCTAAAATTGCACCACATAGAAGTAAGCCAGAAACATAATTAAAAAATAAATTCACTTGGAAGAAGCTATAACAAAAATTTAAGAGGCACCTGAGAGGTTGTTGGTACTCAAATCTAGTTCAGTCAAAAGTAATGAATCTCCTTTCAACAAGTCATTCGGAATAAATCCTGAGAACTTGTTGTTGCTGAGCCTAAGCACCTGAAGGTCATAAGCGAAATCGAACCCAGGCAAGTCTCCTGATAACTGATTGTAGCTCAAATCCAACACCTTCAGGTTTGCAAACAAGCGCAGTTCACCTCCACTTATCAATGATCCAGTAAGCAGGTTGTGGCTGAGATTTAGGTATTTAACACTCTCAGAAACACCTGGCAGTAATTTCTCAGAACTAGAGCTCACTAACCCATTGAAACTAAAATCAATATGACTTGCATTAGTTAGAAGAAAAAACTCCCCATCAAGATGACCTTCAAACATATTCCCATGCAAGTCAAGTACCTGCAGACCTGAAATATCTTCAAAACCCTTGGGAATTGTCTTGGTGAATCCATTAGAAGATAAATTTAAATATATCAGGTTATTCAGCCTTGTCAAGGACCGCGGCATTGATCCAGAAAAGGAGTTGCGGCTCATGTCCAAAGATTGGGCTGATACAAGCCCTGAAATTGAATCTGGAATTGGACCGGAGAAGTTGTTCCCAGCCAATGAGAGGTTCTTTAGGCTCCCTAATTTACCAAACCCAGTTGGTAAAGATGATGAAAAGAGATTGTTAGACACATCCAGGAATGCCAGGCTTTTGAAGTCCCCAATATTGTCAGGAATCTTGCCAGTCATAGAGTTGTTTGCCATAGAGAGTTTGACAAGCTTTGTGAGGTTTGCAAACACACTCAAGTCTGCATCAGCCGAAAGACCCAAGTTATCAAGGACAACAGCAGCAACATTTCCTCCATTACAGACAATACCATTCCAAGAAGAAGGGCAGCCATCAAAATCAATGGACTCCTCATTCCATGATTGAAGTACATAACCGGTAGGGTCATGCTTGACACCCTTCTTGAACTCGAGCAATGCCAAAATGTCTTGTGAAGGGAGCTGCCCCATGGCAGAAAGGAAAAATAGGGATAACACAAGAAGCCTAAAGACCTTCATATTGATGGCCCCAACCAAGTAATAAATATAGAAATGCCTAGAAAATAAGACAGGTTTTTGTATGTATTCAACAAACCCGAATGAATTTCAGACCATGTACAACTTATCTAGATTAAGAACCAAAAACAGCTGCTTCAAAACTTACGAGAAATAAGCCCTTCTTCACTAGAGATATGCTTAACGAGAAATAAGCCCTTCTTCAATAGAGATATGCTTAATTTTCTACAGAAGTGAAAACTCTCAAACTTGCAGCTATATGAATAAGCAACTTCAACTAAGTTTCTACCATTAACATCAAAAAAGAAGAGAAACCCAGCTATCCTTTTACTCCTTCAGAGAGGAAAAAGATTTTTTTTTTAAAGAAAAAATAAAAACTTTCCAAATTCAACTAAAAATCTCAAAATGACTTGAGCAATCCAGCAGTAATTACCTGATCCTGGACCAGAATTTGAAAAAAACCACAGCTCCAACAGAGTGACTGTGCTTGAAAGAACAATAAATTGTTCGAACCACGCAAAATGAGCCAAAGCATTAAATATCTGAAATGGAGCTGCTACAAATACTGGGTCCCATTACGAGATCTAACCAAGAGAGAAAAAGAAATGCAGAATTTTTTCTCACCAAGATCTCAACTTTCATTAACAATGTAGGCAAAGTAGAATCATCCCCTCTAAAAAGATTCCAACTTTAGACCAAAAAACAGCCTTATACACAGAAATATTACATGGGTTATTTTAGCTTACCTCAGGCAAACAATATACAACAAGAACAACCCCATGAAGAAGAACAAAGAAATGGGTCAGAAAATGAACAACCACATTGTAATTAATAAAAAGGGACCTCAGACCCAGAAATATTTTACCCATAAAACCCCTTAATAACTGTCCATTTTAGGCTGCTTTTCAACAGTTAAGCAGTCCAAAAACCCTATCTATCTTTAATAATCAAACAACAAACAGTGGCAGAGTAGCTTATGGTAGGCAATTGTCACACTCAACTCTTAGAAATATCTAAATTATAAAATTTTTAATGTGTAAACCCCTAAAAATAGAAAGATTGAGGGATTTAAATATTTACCCCTAATCAAGGTTTTGTCTCCGACACTGCTTACAGAAAATTGCTGTCTTTTTTATCTTCTGCTCTTTATGTAACAAAAGAAAAGCATGTGAGGAGGTTTTTGGCTAATTATAAAAAGACTTAATTGTTCTTGGGCCAAAAAAAAAGACTTTATTGTTGAAAATAATAATATATTTTTTTTGTTGTTCTTTTCAGAAATTCCTTTTTTAATTTTAAGTCTCAGAAAGTGAAAAGATAGCGGGAAAATTTTAGGGATTTTTTCTTTGGAGGTAATAATGGACTAGTTTTTGACATAATAAATTTGGGGTTTACGTTTACCCGCCAGAATGAGAAATAAATAAGTAAATAATTTTGTCAGTTACATAGTGGATGTCAAAGCATTTATCAAATCTAGTTTAAGGTTTTTTTTTCTTCTTTTTATAATTTCATTTAATTGTGGAAGTACTGAAGACTATTTTTGAAGTTAGTGCCACGTAGGAGTAGGTCCCAACACTGCCCTTTTGACTAGGGTTTTTGTGGGTCACCACTCATCCCTCTCCCTCCCTTCGTGCAAATTCCTATCTCACAAAAGATACCTAAAGAGGTGAAGTAGGTGTGAGCTATTATAATATGCTTGTGCAATGTGATGGGACCTTCAGGCCCCACTTTAGGATCACCAGTGAGATTATGACACATGGAGGAGTGTGTCCATAGTCTATCCCCACACCCTTAGGTAACCAATGACTAATGTCGGAGTCTAGAGAGCCTGATTTGTGTATGTGTACTGCACAAATTGTCTGTTGATCAGGTGGACCAGTGACGGAAAGGAGTCCAACTTAATTTTTATCAAATATTTATTTATACAATGGTACATAATAAAATTAAATTAGAAACAATTCTACATACATTAATTTTAATTTCTCAAGAGGATTAGATTTAATATTCTTTTTTTTTTCTTTTCCTTTTTGATCTTATTTATTTAATTTAAGTTTATATTTGACTTTATCTACTGTTATTAATTTATTGTTTTAAACACCTAAATGTAAAGATTAAAATATCAAGTTTGCTCAGCCTAAATATTTTAGTTTTTCCCCTTTCTTTTGCAAATTACAAACAAGCTTCTACTTTTCAAAGCAAAAAAGAAAATGCTTGGTGACAGAAAGGGTATTGAAATATTTTTTACTAAAAAATAATAATACATTGTTTTCGTCAAAGAAATTGTCAATTTAGAATCATCATAGAAGTTAAAGAAATTTAAGGGAGGTCCATGTAGATAATCCCAAATTATAAAAATAATTCTACAATATTTGAAACTTTTAATGTAGTTATTCATTAATTGGAACATATGTATGTTTTTTTATAATTTTTTGGGGTATTTTTAGATTTTTTTTTTTTAAATCTATTATCAAAAAATTTAGTGGTAAAGAGATTGTTGTATTTATATATATGTGTGTAGTGGGATGTCAAGTGGCGAAGTCAGGATCTAGTGTTAGTGGGATAAAATATTAAAAATATTACTTTTCATATTTTATATATTATTAATTGTTTCAATTTTTTTTTCCAGAAAATACAAATAGCAAAATATCATAATTTAATATATTATTATGGATATTTTAAAAACTAAAGGAGTGTAGTTGCACACCCTAAAGTATACATGGCTCTGCCACTAAAGAAGCTCTATGATGTGAAATTAAAAATGAAATTTCATCTTACCTCACCATATTGCCTCCCACTATTTTCACCTTAATGAATTCTTTTTAACTGTAGTAATATAACATGAGAAAACTATGTAAAATATACAATATGGAAAAAGAAAAAAAAAAGGTGGTCGAGCATTTTTCAGGAATTTTCACAAGTTTATTTATTGCTATCTATCACATGTATAAGGAAATGATATGAAAAAAGGATTAATTTTGCCCCTTCCTTTCCCCATAAGCTTTTATTTTTCTCATTAAAGCTCATACAATATTCAAGTAAGGAGACAAATAAGGTTATGACAAGTTCCTTTTGTATAAGAGTGAGAGAAGAAAAAGGGGGAAAATTCCGCTTTCAAAAAAAAAAAACAATTTTGTAATTGAAAAGGCATGGAGGTGTGGGATCCTTTAAACATAAAAGTCAACTTTAACTCTCCAATTGCTATGTTAAGCAAAGCATGTGAATTAAAAAAAGTATGGATTTTTTTGATGAATTTGTAAAAGCATTCCTTTTAGGTCTTATTGTGAATTGATTGAAGAGAAGAAAGAAATACAAATTAAATAAAATTTGTCAAAATTTAACAATTTTTTTTAAGAATGTCCAAGAATTTGAAATTACATCATAATTTATATTAAGAATGGAGTTAGACAAGTACAAAAATTTGAAATCACATTAATAAGTTATATAGGATCGAAATATATTCAATGATGGAGTTAGGGAGGAGGTTGAGGATCGACATGATTCCCTTAACTTTCAAAATTAATAATTGTTGAAATTGATTCTAAATCTAGTCCAAATGATTCAGAGAATCTGCAACACAATGAACAATTAGAAAGAAACTAAAGCTCTTCATCCTAATTTCACTTCGATACTTAAGTCAGTAAAGAGTTCAAGGAAAAGGTTGAATGGAAATAGTAAAGATTTGTACGTATTTTTCATTTATGCTATCAAGGTGCATTTATAATGATAGTCTAATGGCAATATCCTTGTATGATTCTTATTTAATAGTCTAAAACCTAGTATTGTATGTATTTTCCTTTAAATAGGAACTCTCGGTATCACATTGGAATATGAAGATCTTTCCGTCGGATTCTTCTAGATCTTGGGCTTCAGAGGCAAGCATAATTTGGACTTGTATGAGATAGGCTTTTTAGCCAAAGTGTTAACACATGTCCCCCTCAAGTTTGAGGAGTTAGACTCGTCCCTTAGTTAGCCCTACATGGCTTACCTAATCCAATTTATTAACACATCTTCTTATTACAACCGACCTTTATTCCTTCAATTGTTTTTCTTCTCTGTTCTTAATTAATTTCTCTTAAATTGAAGTGTCATGCCTTTATCATCACACCCTGTCTCGATAAGTCCAAACGTCCATTTACACCTACCCAGTCTCAGCTTATTTGTCACATGTCTCACATTCTGCCTTTGATTATTTCTTTCAAGATTCTTCTTCTTTCCCTTATAAATAGGCCCTTCAATTAGAAAGTTGAAATCTTTTTGCCTCTTCTTCCTCCTCTAGCACTTTACTATATTTCTTGTATCTTGAAACATATTTTTTTAGACTTTCTTCAAACCTAGAAAAATCTATGAGTAATTTCTTTCTTATTTGTCCTCTACTTTTCCTTTATACTCCTTTCATTTCTTTTTCACCATTTATCATCACCCCCCCCCCCCCCCAATATATCTAAGGAAATAAAAGTTACTTTTGTACCCCCTAACAACATCCCCCCTCCCCTCCTCTCCATATAGGTTATTAAAGGTAAAAAGCCTTGAAAAATGAAACCAGTTAATGAGATCCTATGTAGGTGTACAAGGGTACCTTAATCAAGTCTAGACTATACTACAATATTCTTGAGTCTTATGAATTGTGCCTACCAAATCATGGTTCCTTTGCCAACAAAAACATAGGAGAAAATGAAATACTCATCTGCCTAGGCGATCTAAATTCTGTGTTAAAATTCCTTTTAACCCTTTGGTTATCGATCTATTATGCTACTACAAGATCCTAATAGGATAACTCCATCCTAACTCTTGGCTGATCTTTTCATGCCTTCAACTTATTACTTTGCATGAAGGTTTATCTATGTGTTTAAGCCTTTTTCTCTTCAACTGATTTTTGCTAAACTAAAGTTATTTTTACTGATTTTTACTAAACTTATTTTTTATTGAACTGATTTTTACTGATTATAATTTATTTGAAGGCTTTTTTGAACTTATTTTTACTGAACTTACTTTTACTGATTAAAACTAAATTTTACCGATTATTTATTTTTTAAGTTGAAGAGAACAAGACCTTAGAGTTGTAAGGGAGTTATATGCCTTAGTTGCTAAACGAGGACTCGATCATTATTACTTCCAATCATCCTATAAATTAATAGAGAAAGGGTTGCTCTAAAAGACTAGAAAGAATGTTTTTTCATTGTAGTTAACACATAAGGATGGGAAGATATTTCTCGTCAATGGACTTCCTATCCTGCTACCAACAATAACCCAAAAGACTTTATTGAAGATTATTATAACACTCTAGCCTATTTTAAAGTACTTGTGGGCAAGAAAAAACTATTCCATTGAGAGGGCATGATTTCTTTTTTTACTTTGACTTCATCAAAGAAGATAATTTATATCATCAACAACTCACCCTTCTGATCTTTTCAGTAGATCTCTATAGATCGGGGGTACTTTCTTTTTCCTTAATTTTGCATTTTTAAAGAAATTTAACTAATCTCTAATGTTCTTTTTCTATATTTCAAAGATAGATTCCTTGTTGAAGTGTTGTCAAGAGAAAAAGAAGGTGCAGAAATTTTCTGACGTCATCAGAGTGTGCACTCCTCCTATTCTGACAGATTTCATCCTCTGCCCGATCATGAACATGCCGAATGGGGGAGGCCCTCATCCTATTTGAAGGCTTCAAGAAAGAGACCAATGTCTAGTATTAGGGATTACGATACAATAAAAAAAGGCTCAGCCTGCTGCTGAGAAACTCACATTAAGGGTGATTGTTGATATCCTAATCTCATCTAAAGACAATTCGGCAAGTATGCTCCCATGCAAAACCCTGTAATAGCACTGGAAGTCATGAAGGCCATCCAACCCCCTTTTGACACTCTCCAATATGATGATATGACTACTAGTGAAATTCAAGGCCATATAGTCAACATGGCAGTTGAGGTAATCAAACTTCTTAGCCAATCCCTTTCCTTTGCATCCCTATGATTTTACTAACTCAAAAGGTTTAGCAAATTACCCTTGCCACAAATTGGTTGGATGGCTAGTACCATGCCTTGGAAGTGAAGCTAAAAGAGCATCTGGACAAGTTAAAGGAAGATGTAGATTAGAAGGTAGTAGACTGGGTCTCCAAAGTAGAGGCTTTGAACCAAAGTGCCTTGAATAAGGAGAAGAAAAAATATGCTAATGAGAAGGTTGTTTAGGCTATTGAAAAGGCTGAACTGGTCAAGAATATGGGGAGTTAAATGAGAAGCTTGAAATAAAAATTGGAAGAAGTTGTTAGCCTAGCTAAACAGACTCTCTTCCTCAAAAGTCAAAAACACCTTAAAGACCTAGATGGATTAAAGAAATGGTGGTGGAGCAAGCTATGAACAACTTGCAATTTTCAAATTTCCAATGGTGGTGGAGCTTGCAAGTTGTTTAGGAGTTAAGATATTGAAATATGGGTACAAAATAAAGAGGAAAAAAGAAGAAATTTTGAAGAGGTGTGGCAAAAGTTTAGTATGTGAGCTAGAGCTATTTAGCTACGAGAATATGTTAAAGGGTAATTTTCATGAGTAATTTTTTAGAAAAAGTTTTCCTAAAAGGCGAGCGATAAAATAATGAGGATATTATCCGGAGATAATAAATTTGAAAAATGTCTTTTATTTAAGAGTCACTCTTTGTAACTATTAATTTTTATTAGTAGAAGACATGTTCGAATTTGTTCCGTGGATGTAGCTCAAAATAAAAGGTGAACCACGTTAACATGTGTTATTTTCTTACTTATTCTTCCATAGAATTTTTCGTTGTGTGAATTTCAATTTTTTCCTTCGCTTTAGGAATATTGAGAATCTTTGACTAACAATATGTTAATTAAACATGTTTCTAAAACAACAAAATCATTCAATTCATTGCTTAGCAAAATGAATTAAATAAGATTTCTAATATTTGTATTTGGTCTAGTAGAGTTCCCACCTTCACTTTGATAATACTTATCAATGATTAAAAATCATTTCAGCCTCCTCTTTGGTGGTTTCGGCTACTAGAAAGGAGGCCAAATTTTCTTTCATCCACTCTATTTCTTTCTCTTTTCAATTTTATCCATTAAAATAAGTGAATTTTTTGGTGTCTTTAGTTTTTCTTCTGCTGATATCAGGTTGTTCTCTATTTGTGTTATGCTTTGGCGATGTTTTTGTTCCTCAGGCACCAATTTTGCCTACCATAATACTAGTAGCAGCCGACCTTTCTTTATAGATAAAATCTTGGTGAGTTCAAATGGGTTTGATACTATTGGAAAATCAATCTCACATCAAAAGATTATAAAATAAACAAAGGGATTATTAATGAGTGAGTGTTGGACTTAACACAAGACAATTGGTTTTATGTAAGTGAGTTCCAATACCTACCCACTTATACACCCACTTGTGTACAGGCCTATAAACTTCAATAAGGTATTAAAGCTTCATGCCCAAATGGGCTAGATCCTGTAGCCCATGTTTAAGCCTCATTGTTGGACTAAATGATAATTCTAGTATGGACTAAAGTTGAAGAATAGATGTTAGTTGGTCCATTTATGAGCAAGTGTCAACTGGTCTGTTGATGTTAGGCCATAGGCCAAGCCTAGTTGCACTTGAGGGGACGTGTTGAGAAATCAATTCCACGTCGATAGATTACAAAATAAACAAAAGGCTTATAAGTGAGAGAGTATGTAACTTAACACAAGCCAATTAGTTTTGTGCAAGTGATGAGTTATAACATCTGTCCACTTGTGTACGGGCCCATGGATTTCAATAGATACATGGGGAATGGGAGAAGGCTTAAAATCTTTAATGGCAATCTTGGTCTATGAAATTTGAATTCTTTGGAGGTTTCCATCTAAAATTTTTGGGGTTTAAATTGTCTTTGGTAGTGGTACTTTTGGTGGAAAAACCTCACTTGTAGCCCCACCATTTTTTTCTCAATTTGTGATGAAAGAAGCTCACCAAGCAATATGACAATCAAATAGGAGTATATTTTGACTATGAATAACCCAACAATTTCAGATGCCTAGTATTGGTAGTCGCGGCAGGAGATGACTATTATGGCTGTGGAAATTTTTGTTAGGTTTTGTTTCTCTAAGGGGTATTTCTGTAATATCACAATGACTTTTAGTCTTTTAGGCTATCCAGAAATATCTTCCAAAATCTCGAGCATTAGACCCATTAAAATCTAAAAAATGAATTCGAAATGGATTCTTTAGTTTGGGCCTTAACTTTTGTTTTATTATTGGTTTGTTGTATTGTATTCATTGATAGAGCTAGCTAGTGGTCAAGGGACGCTGGACCCCTCAAGTTTTATTTATTTTTATTAAATATGTAGTAGGGCATATTTAAGCTTTTAACCAGTTAATTTTTTCATTAACGCACCTCTCCCATTACACTGGTTGACTTATAACAAGATGGGTATTTCTAAGCCTAGAGAGATTGTTGTTTAATGCTCATTAGTTTTTATTT
The DNA here is from genome assembly GCA_948294925.1 of Codiaeum variegatum. Lineage (NCBI taxonomy): Eukaryota > Viridiplantae > Streptophyta > Magnoliopsida > Malpighiales > Euphorbiaceae > Codiaeum > Codiaeum variegatum. The sequence continues at coordinate 2,865 of CAOJBK010537661.1, read as the reverse complement.
GTCTTGCTCTTCTGAGCACTTTCCCTGTTAAAAAAAATTGAGATAAAAGAAAGAATATTGAATACATCTAAAATATAAAAAAGTGTTAGAGATCCATATAGTGGAAAGGAACCAAAAAACTTTTTACATTTTAAATCATTTTTATTGATAATTACTCATGAAATAAAATTTAAATGTAAATTAAATAAATAAGATTTAAGAAAATAAAATTGATATTGAATCTAAGTACAACAAAATGCTTTTTGACAAATTAAAACTAACATAATAAAATTTTTTTAACGTAAATTTTATTATGCAACATCATTCTATTATATTTTTTCATGTTTTCACTATAAAATAATTTAACTATATTATATAATAAAATTTTGTTATTTTGAGATTTAAATTAATATCATATTTAGTTAGAAAAAAAGTCGGATTTTAGTATCGTGATCTTTAATTTATTCAATTTTTTTTAAATTGATAATAAGTACAATTTTTTCTGTTAGTCGATAAAAACTAAATTGGACCCTTCAATTTATGCCATGACTCCATCACTGATCATCTATAATTTAAGATCTGTCGTTTTATATAGGACTTTAAATATCTATATATAAAAAAGTGCAATGTTCTATAGTGCACAATAAACACCGTTATGATTGTTGATTATGATTTTGTTGTTTTACTACCATAAAACTACACATTATTATGGTAAATTTCCTTTTCTTTATTGATACAGCTCTGCATCAATAGAGTTCGATAGCAACTAAGGGTTTGGGTTTGGTCCGAGCCTCAAAAGTGCACTAGTCACTCCCGAGCCCTCGAACCTTCAAGAAATTTGGCTTATTAGCCTTCGAGGTTTGGCCGTCTGACAGAGACAGCTGACTACATTAGTCACCAACCCTCTGGTCATACCACAGTCCCATCAAGGGTACTTGATAGCCTGCCCTAAATGGACATGTGTCCTCGCTATATGGACTCAACTCTATAAATAGCCTTTAAAATGCCTTATTCAGGTAAGAAAAAAATACACACACTGAAAAGCCACAATTTCATTTATGAGAGCAATTGCTAAACTCCTCTCTAGATACTAACTTGACCATCAAAGGGTTCTCGCCAGACACGCATCCGGTCACCCCTTATTGTTTTTTTGTCTTACAGGTGGACTCAACCAAACTTGAGGAGTTTCATTCAAACTATGTGAAAGCACATCAAGCATCATTTGGCGTCATTTATGGGAAACATAGAGTTTTCTCACTAATATTTTCTCTTCTTTTATTTGAGAATCGTCACATCGGCAGTTCTTTCTCTTTTTATCTCTCAAAACCTACACTAAAAGCTATCAAGATGGAACCTACCCACTATGAAACCCACAATGGGGAGGATAGTCCTCCGCCCACTAACACAAATTAAACAACCAATACACCTATAAATAACTAGATCCTAGCAGTGGCTTGGACCAATCTAGCCGCCTCCCAATAGACTCTCCAAAGCTTTATAGGGTAGCCTCAAATGCCAAGCTCTTTAACTCCAACCCCACAGCCTGTACAGCTCCTCCCAACACCAGATTTAGTGGATACCTTATAGAACCTAGTAATTAATCTTGTCCTTTTACTCCCACAACTCCAACCAAATCCAACACCCAACCTACTAGCTCAAAGGGCTAACGACCCTCCCACAGCGAGTAGAAGGTTGAACTTCAACACCCCCACTGGTGTAGAAGCAAGAAGAACACTAGCAGCTCGACCCACAGAAGGAAGATGTACCAACCATGGAGGAGAGAGTTGGTGAAGGAAGTAGGTTAGGAGAGGGTGATAAAGAAAGAGCTGGAAACAGGCATGCAGCTAGTGAAGCTAAGTGAAGCATGGGGAAAGACGATCGAAGAAGTCAATCTCATAGGGGTTCGGAAAGCAGGTGAAGGCACTCGCATAGGCATGTGCATCACAGATGGGTAAATGATCAAAAGGCTTCGAGCCACCATGGTTCAAGGGTCGTGCTGAGAGAGGAAGTAAGGAGGTATGTGGAAGAAATGGCAGGAGCTAAGCCTGACCATAGGAGAAGCTTCGCTCTCAACCTGAAATCCCCATTTAGCAGAAGTATCGATGAGTTTCATATGTTGAAAAAGTTCAAATAGTCGCAGATGACAAAATATGATGGCAACTAGAACCCCAAGGCACATGTCCTGGAATATAAGCACTTAGTGGAGTTACAGACCACTAGAGATGAGGCATTGTGCCGAGCATTCCGAAGCACATTAGAAGGAACAGTTGTGAAGTGGTACAACTGTTAAACCTGTATGCCCTATAGCTCATTGTAAATGTAATAATTGAATCTTGATGGTAATAAAATGTATATTTTATTTAAATGAATCCCAAATTCAATTATAACTTATATAAGTTTCATTAGTATTTTATATCAGAATCTATTATTAAGGAGTTAAGAATATGAGTGACAGGTTCTTGTTATCATAATGCTATAAAATATGTTCGTGGTTATAGAATTATCGATTGGGACATCGATAATTCAGAAGACCATCATCGCTATTGTCATCCATTGTAAATATGTGATACTTATGGTAATGGAGGTAGTGAGTCTCATGCTACAAATATGGGATGTCGTGATAACATGTGGACTCTCATAAGATGAGTGAGTTGAACAAGTGTTGTTAGACGATGAATACATGGGTTTTACCATAGTCAATATTTAATCGTCTAGGTTATAGTTGTGCATATAGTCATTTGACTTGAGGTGGAATTTATCTAATGTATTGGTGGGTGAAGTTTGCTACTACTTACATACCTCTGCTAGCCATGCGAGGGTATATGACATTTGGTGGTTGTACTTAGTGATATATTGAGATAAATGTACTCCAAGAAAGAGTTCATT
>CAOJBK010537017.1:0-13904 GCA_948294925.1 Codiaeum variegatum | reverse complement strand
CGCAATATTTATTTGGATCACTTCTAGATCGCGAAGACTCACTCATTTTTTAGGACCATCTCATATCTTCCCCACTCTTTTTTATCCATAATAGTACACCCCTTCTAAAAGAGGCCAAGTGAGTGTAATTGTATCTATCTGAGTTCCTATTCTCAAATCGTCTCCCTAGCCGTCTATGTTCCTTCTCGAGCTGCTACTACCGGCCTCTTCCTTCTTCTCCTCTTTTTTGCTCGGTTCTCAGGTTCACCATTCCATCCTCGAGGTTAATCTGCCCCTCTACTATAGCCATGACTTGATTCCAACTAGTTGGTTGCTTGTCCAAGAGTTTCTGTTGCAAATTTTGGTTTGTAATGCCATTGAGAAGGGCCATTTATGCTGTGTCAAATTGCAGCTCTGATACTTCTCCTACTGCCTGGTTAAACCTCCCTATATAAGACATCATGCTCTTCTTCTCCTTCTATCTTACTACAAAGAGGTCTGCTGAACGCTTAGGCTTAGCCTTTAGTGACATGAACCTCTTCTGGAATGCATCTGGCAACTGTTTAAACGAGGTGATGGATTTGGTTGTGAGCTTGTGATACCATTCTTCAGCTGGTCCAACTAATGTGGTAGGGAAGAGCTTGCACAACACGTGATCCTAATATGTTTGGCAGTGGATCACTGTCCTGAATTTGTTCACATGAGCCTAAGGGCAAGTTTTCTCGTAGTAGTTGTCGAGCCGCTGTGGCTTTTCAAACCTCAAAGGGTAGTCTTCCATCAAACTGGCATCTGCTAGGGGTAACTCCTCTGGGAGGTCCAGATCTAAGCTCTCCCATTTTATCCCCATGTTATCCATGATATTTTTTACCTCCTTGGCGATCTCTCCTACTAAGGTCACGTTCTCTACAAAATTCTATACCAACCCTTCCAAGTCCCCCCGGGGTCGGCTCACTGAGATGGCAGCCCTGACTGGTGCGACCTCAACTTGCACTTCTTCTGCACGTACGCCTTTTGGGTCTGCTTGCGAGGGGGCTATCAGGATGGGAGTTGTTGTCCTAAATTGCGCCTGGTGGACTTGTTGTCGCAGTTCTGCCAACTGCTTCTGGAGTTCCACGTACTGATTATACATCCCCTACATGGCTATAATGTTGTTGAAATTTGGATTGGGGCCTAAGTTGAGATCAATCACTCCTAGTTGCGCCTGATCCACATCATACCGTACATTCTGGCCTCTGCCAAACTTTTGGGGATATAGGGGCACGTTTTGTTGAAACGGTCGATTATCCCTTTATGCCTCTTGCGCTGGCCCTGGTTGGACTAGGATCCCTAGCCCTGGAACCTCTGGAAAGAGATCGAACAACCTGTTCAGGTCAAAGTTCCTCTCTTAGTTATTCATTGCTCAACGTGAAAACACCAAACTCTCTGAAACCGTATCTACGCTCACCGCACCAATAATGTCTCTGAGCTCTGTGAGGATCCTAAAGACTACGCTTCAAGCTTAACCTGTTTCCAATAGTCTAGGTAGGTTTATATATCTTAAATGATAATTGTTGAGATTTACAAAAATAGGATAGTGAATCCTGTAATTTTAAGAATATAAGCAAGATATGTGAAGTTATCTCCTATCATACTTATCTTTTAACCATCTGGGGCCAAGCCTTTCCATCGAGACAAGATTCCAATCCCTAAAGCTCGACCCCTAAGAGGGCCACTATCGTGACCTAGGGTCGGTAAGATAAGGACCGAGGTTATCACTAAAGATTTCTTTTGAATCAAGGACATTATAAATTTTTGGTGATGCCTTTAGGTTAAACAAATGCATTGCTTTCAAAGTTCTTATGAATAAGATATTTCGACCTTACATGAATAAATTAAAATTGTGCTTCCAAATAATGCTAAATTGAGCGGAAGTATATTTTAGTGAGATCATGCAGCATGCTGGTACGTGATTTTTGAAAAGAGTGTAAATATGTTGATGATATTCAAACTTTCTTGGTTGAACTGTCCATGATGTAAAGCAGCTATGTGAGTCTTCAATCAGCAATTCTATGCCTTTAGGAGAACAAATTCAGTAGCTCATGACATGGCTAATTAAGCTAGACCACTTGCAGGGTGTCACTTGGAAAACTAAATTTTGTACAGAGTTATGCTGTTTCCTCTGCTGTAAAACTCCTATTCTCAATAACATGCTGCAGCTTTACTTATCCAAAAAAAAATTTAGTTGAATAGACTACTCTATAGAATAAAAACTTTAAATGGAGAACCTTTCAATAGCTTTAGCAGAAATTTAACGAGATATTTTATACTATTTCTTGAAATTTGTAACCAACTTTCAGATTCAAACTATTCAAACTACTTTGAGCTTTGATAAAATAAAGAGATTAAAATGTTCATAAATTTTGGAGACCCATTGTAATCAATCATTACTAAATGAAGCGCTGGATATTGTCACCATGGGGCCTCAATAGTTCTACTGCATAGCTGCAAATGTACTTAAATTCACCACCATCACAACAAAACTATTTCCATTTTTATGATTTGATTACAAAAGCTTTAGAAAACAGCATAAATTGTTTTGGCATGTATCTTGAAAAATTAGCCAAGCGTCGCTGAGAGGCTAATTCATTTCTCAAATGATCAATAGAAAATAACTATAACAAACAACAGACAAAATTTAAGGCTACAAAGTACTCGACCTACTACAAAACCAAAACTGATGCCACTACTCAGTCCAAGACATAATAATGACTCAATATCTCCTAACTTAAAACCAAAAAAATTAAATAAATAGGGAAAAAAACATGAGAAAAGGAGTATGCATGCATATCAAAGTCGAGAAGGAATCACAGGAAGATATCCATGGAGCCATATCTAAAATTTACACCCAAAAGACTAAATGTTAAAAGTTTTTTTAGTGCATGAAATAACATTTCCTGTGGACAACCTTCAACTCAAACTCCCAACCAGATCGCAAAGAGCTTCCAAGTGGAAGCTCTTTGTGATCATGAGAGAACACGCTTACTTGCCAAGCAATGTGGGGAACTCCAAATGAGATTCAATTGAGGGAGCTGCAACATCCCGTGCATTGCCTCCAGCATACCCACCTCTTGAACCACGGCCACGGCCACCACGATGACCACGACCACCATAGGGTCTCTCTGAGTCACCATCGAGAGGCTTCAGGAAATCATTAATGTTGACAGACTGCAAGCAAAAACCATGTCATCATTTCATGTTGAACATGCAAATTTACTATCGGAAAAAACTGATCATTGGGTCAATTTCCCATGATAGTGAAAAAAAAAAAAAGAAAAGAAACAACAATATTGGTGCAAGTTAAAGCATATCATTCCATAACAGCAAGAACCAAAAGAACACCGACAATAAATAATAAAAGACAAGTTATTTCAGCAGGTGCAACAGATGGGGATAAACAGTAAAAAACAGTATATCTATAACAGAACCAAAGACCCCAAAAATGTTTGCAATACCAATCCTAGCAAGGAAACAAATTCTTCCTCCAGAACTATTCCAATAAAATTAATAATATTATGGATTTCAGCATCCTAACAAAATCAGAACATGGTGGGAGTTCCCATAATTGGCTGAAAAGAGAAACAAAACCCAACCATTAAACATATGCAAAGCTCGAACCCAACTTTTGCATAGAATAATCAAACCAGAGAATGAAATATATTAAAATGCAATTTTTCTTTAGGACGTAGATGTAAAGTTCCGAACAAAAATTGCACAAACTCACATAAATTGTTGGTATGTGATAACAGCAAATTTGAAACTAAAAAAGAAATACATTTCAGAGTATCATTACACGTATTTAAAAAAAAAAGGGAAAAAAATGCACCTTTTTTGCTCGGTCTTCTTTCTCAGCAGCATCCTTCCGTTTGACATTTTCAGAGCCCTTAGAACCATATTATTACTTACACGTCAGTGTCCATCATCTAATTTTTTATCAAGCCAAAGAAAGTACATTATCAAGCATCATTCACAAAGCAAATGTCATTCTTACAAGTTTGATGAATATGTCATCATTGCCCTTCTTGCTCGAAAGTTGAAGCATGGAGCCAAACTCTTTCTCCACATCAACCTTTCTCTCCTCAGCCTTTGTAGAAAGCAACGCTTTCCTCCTTTCTTCACGAATTTTCTCATACTCTTCCAAAGTCATTTCCTATTAACAAAAAAGAGCATTACATTATTAAAAAAAAATACATTAGGACAGACAGGGAAGTATAAAAAAATCATTGCAATTTCTGACAAATTAATTGGAGCAAATAACATTATAATTAATTGCTTTGGTACATTAAACTGTCCACATTATTCAAGCAAATATGTCAAGTTTGCACAAATAGCAAGATGGAAGTACTTGTAGGGTCAAAGATTAACAGCTTGTTTGGATGCCTGGTAAAAATCGGAAAATAACAGAATGGAATGGAAGGGGAGAAATGGGAAACATGGGTAGGTAACTTACCCTTGTTTGGAAGAGGAGTAGAGGAAATGAAAGTTAGAAAACAATAAAAATACCCTCTAACTTAATTGTTAATATTTAATTGGCATGATAACCACTGGTAATTTTGTCATTAGCCAACTTACCCTTTCCTACACTCCAACTTGGGGTGTAACTGAAATGGGCATTTATTGTCAAAAAAAAAGGGCATTTGATGAGTATGGAGGGATAGGAGTTCTCCTTCCATTCCAATATTTACCCCCTAAAAATTGAGTTACTCCCTTCGCAAACAAGGGCACACACCTCCCCTTTCATTACTTACCGTCCCCTCCCCTTGCCTACCCTCCATCCAAACAAGCTGTAAAAGTAGATTCCAGTAACACATTACAACTTCCAAATGATTATTACATAACCTCACTTTATCCACAGAGCAAAAACTACATTCAATCTCTATGATAGAAAAACTAATTTCCTTCAAGCAAGTAATGAGATAACAAATGAGTTGTGCCGAAATACATCAATAAAATTATACTGAGTGTGCATCAACAGAAGACTTTATTCATTATAAGCAAAGAAAGCAAGTATGAACAAGAATCATCAAAAGAGAAGCATATGCCAAAATTTAACAATCAAAATATCAACATATATCAAGTAAATTATTTATTTAAATAAGAAAATGTAAACAAAAAATAGAATAAACAAGTACTACATTATTAAAAAAATACTAAACAGAAAAGAATAATTACATTATAAAAAAATACTGACATATATCCAGTAAACATAGGCAGTGGGAGAACAAATCTTAGAAACATGATCCACTCTACATCCATCCAAAACTCTTGGACATAGATAAGAGGCATTAAAAGCATTTCACATAACACATCTTGGATACCTTGTTTATGAGGAAATCTGTGCTCAAGACATCCCCATAAAAAAATGTCTTGATGTAGCACAAATTTCATATGCCCAGCTTATATGGGCAACCCATATAAAATTCACTGATTCCAGACAACTGCATCCTACTCACCCCTCTTTAATGTTAGCCAACTACTACCCAACCACTTGTAACAAAGAGAATCAAAATGACAACTGAAACAATTCCAATTTTATTTTTGTGCAACTAACTGAAATGTGGATTACAAGAACTAAAACACAACTAGGTCAAGAGAGAAGAGATGTACCTTGTCCTCTTCCTTCTCTTCTGGTTCATTTGCTGGAGTGTCCTTGGTGGCATCTGCAGCATCCTCCTCCCCTGGTTGCTTCTCAGTATCAATGTTCTTTTTGTTTTCAGTAACAGTTTCCTTAATTTCCCTTAATTTAAAAAAATGAGCAAACATAGATGTAACTATTTATGAACACTAAGAATTTTAGAACTTGGTTTAATATAATAAGTTACTTACGTAGAAATTTCATCAGTAGGAGTTCCCCAATTACCACGACCAGCTCCATCGCGTTTGATCTCATTCCTGTTAAAAGATGAAGAAAAATCAAGACAAATCATAATAGTAGTAGTACTAGTAGTTATTAAAAATAAGGAAAAAAGCACAGATAGTATGGAAAAAATTGAAATGATTATTTTACAACAAATACTAACCCACGACCAGTACCGCTGCGGCGTTCATACAACCTACGTGGGTGTTCATCTTCTCCAGTTTCCCCATTACTGAAACCACCACGACGACCTCCACGGAAACCGCCACGTGGACCACCATAGCTACGCCTCTCAGAGGGCTTCCCAGTGTCTCCCTCTTCAGAAGGTCTGTATCCCCCAGCAAATCCATCGTTGCTGCCAAATGCAGCTTCATTGTTATTTGATTCCCTATTAAATCCACCACCTCCACGGCCACGGCCAGCACCCCGTCCACCACCTCGGCCCCCACCACGTCCACCTTCAATTTTAGCTTCCCTCACTACACACAAGTGCAAATTAGGATTGACAAACATCAGAAATGTAACATGCAACTAAACATGTCAAATAGAGTTATGTACAGAAAAACAAATTACTACAAACTCACACTTGTAATAGTAAAAAGCTCAATTCAAGTATGCGTGTCCATAAGCTATGCAACAATAAAGAGACCACGCAAATGAAAGTTGATGAATTCATTCAAATACAGAAAAATAGATAAACTATTAACGAAGATAACAAATCAATTCTATGCTATATTCCACAGAAACCAAACAGGAAAAAAATATAACAAATAATTTTCACAGCTACATAGACAACATAAAACTGAGAAATAAAAGATCCCTTTTGTTACTTTAAGGATAACATTTCTGATTCAAATAAATTCAAAATGAAACTAACAAAAAAGAAGGCGTAGAATTTAAGACAAATAGAAGCTCACCAGCCTGAGTAGGAGGAGTTGGCTTAGTTGGAAGCTTAGCCGGTTTGGTAGGCTGAGCTTGAGGTTGAGGCTGAGCAGGAGCCGACAGCTTCTTAGGCTTTTCGACCTTAAGCTGAGCCGCTGCGATGAGCAAACTTGGGTCCTCGTTGTCGTCATCGCCGAGGAGATCAAAAGGGTTCATGGTTGCCATTTCTTAAGTAGTTGAACGAATAAACAGAGATTAAAGCTCTTTTCTTTTAACTTGAATAAGTTAAAAACAGCAACCAGAGCCCTCTACAGGTTGTTTAAATCCATGACTTACAAATCGATCTAAGATTGATAAGGTATTGAAGTAGTGAAAAGAAGGTAAGTTGTGTTTGGACGGTGAGAAAAATGGAGAGAAAATGATGGAGAAATGAAGAGTGAAGAGAAAGCTTTGAGAAAGTGTGGAAAACCCTAGCCAACGCGGCAGAGAAATGAGAGTGATACCCAACCTAATCTTAAAAACCCTACCGGGAAATGTTATGGTACATGAGGTTGTAGCTTACAATTTGTGGTTCTGTTTTGCCCTTTTTTCTGTTTTTATTATACCCTCGTCAGTTTTTTCTCGGTAAAATAATAAAATGGAATTCTTTTTCTCGTAAACAGTAGAATTTTTTTTTTGCAAAAAAAGAAATTAGGATTATTAAGGTTAAACTTAGGATTATCAATTTATGATACAACATGATAATATGACTAGAATCAGACCAGAAATTATTGAGGAAAAATACGATTACGACACAACACGAATACAATAATCCGAATATAATATGATTTTGCTAAATTATCTTATTTTTCATTTTTTTTATAACACGAAATTGACACAAAATGAAATATGAATATGAGACGGTAACAAATTGTCAGCCCTAGTTAAATCGTTTGCACTTTTTTTAACTATCTTTTTTTTTTGACAAAAATAAACTAATTAATTTGCATGCACACTATTTATATATAATTTTTTTATATCATTAATTTTCATTTATATTTGTTTTATTTTATATATTTCACTAGGTTACAACATGCAATATTCCAAGATTATTTATTTTATTTTATTATAATATAATATTTATTTAATTATTTATATTATAATACTATATTAAAAGATATAAGACAAACTTCTAATAAAAAATTTTTAAGAAATATCAAGATTTATATTTGAAAAAATTATTGTATCACTAAAAATCTTTCAATCGGTCACAAAATTTAATCTTGAAAATATTTTAAACCTAATTAAGCAAGTTATTATACTAAAATTTAAAGATTTATATAATTAATTATTATAAATATATTCTAAAATCAATTCTGCAATAGTTTTAAAAATGCCATTGACTCAATACAAAATTGTTAATCAATTACAATTTACTTTTTTTTTGTTAAATATCTTGTTGTTTGAGCTGAAAGTAAATAATTTTTAGGAAAAATCTTGAAATGAGAAATAATATAATTTCAAATTTTATCATTTTTTTGTACATTTTTTATTTTATTATTATTACTATTTTTACATTTATATTTTTTTCCATTTAATTATGATTTTAAAATTTACATGAGGCATATGATCTAGATAATTATTCCTTTTCATCAACTTATTATGTTTCTCTTTGTTCTCTTCAAATATAGTTATATGAGGTGATACAACATTTATAAAATTATTCATTTTACTATATTTATTAAAATACAAAATAATAAGAAAGATAAAGATAAAAACAATAAAAATTTGCTAGGGAAAATTTTTGTTCAGGAGGAAATTTGAGAGGGAAAAAAATTTCAGTAACTTCTACTTTAGTAGTAATTATAGATTATACTTATTTTTTACTACTTGTTTATCTGTCATCTCTGTTTAGTTTTGATCTTTTTTCTATCAGAAGGCGAGTTCAAGTTCTCATCAATCTTCTATTGAAGATATGTATGCAAAGATTACTCTAGATGAAGAGGATGAATAGGATATAGAGTATGAAACATTTGATAATGATAAGGATTTGCAATGGACTCCAATTGGTGGATTTTTAACCAATAAGCCTGTGAAATTTATGTTTCTAAAGAGTACATTTACAACAGTTTGGCGGCCTATAAAGGGAGTGAATATTAAGGAACTTGCCCATAATCTCTTCATGTTTCAATTCTATCATGAAATAGATATGGACAAAATATTGACTAGTGGTCCTTGGTCTTATAAGAATAATTTGCTAATTCTTTGACGATTGAAAGTGGGAGTGAATTTGCTGACTATCCACCTGAATTCTATCGAACTATGGGTGCAAGTGTTTGATCTTTCTACTGGTTTTATATTTGAAAAGGTAGGGAAAGATAACTAATTTCATTGGCACTTTTGTTGAGATGGATTTGATAACTTTGGTAGTGTTTGGCGTATTTATATGCACATCAAAGTTATTATAAATGTTGATAAACCATTTGAAAGGAAGATGAAAATATTAAAAAAAAAACAAGCTGTGAATTGGTTTGGGTAACATTTAAATATAAGTGTTTACCTACTTTTTACATATTCTGTGGAATTATTAGGCAGTTTGATAAGTTTTGTGCCAAACTATTTGCTATTGGTAATAAAAACAGCGAACGCCCATATGGTGCTTGGCTCAGAGCTACTTCTCGCCGAAATATTTCTCTTTTTGGTGATTGGTGGTTGTGAAATTCTGCTATAAAGAATGATGATGAGGGCATCTTGGGAATTTCTGACAAATTGGCAATTGATTCAACAACATTAGTAACTGCTCCTAATTTGGTGAATATGGTTGATAATTTAAATAAGATAAAAGGGGTAGTTTGTCTTGATAATGTGCTGGCCAATCAGAATACACAAAGGGCAGATAAAAAAGGAAGTTTGAAAATAGATATTCATGAAACATTGAATGGTGTTATTATTTCTGATCCTAAACATAAGCGTTTTAATCAGGGTGGTAAACATGATGTTTCTCAATCTCATAGGCTCGAGGTGGAGTCCTTAGAAGCGACCTAAATCACTTTAAAAAATGTCTAAGTAGTGTGTTCTACATCAACCAAGGCCCACAAAGGAAAATGTCAACTTTTTAGCTAGAATTGTTATGGATTGGCCTGTCCACAGACAATTTAAGTGTTGAAGGAATTCATTTCTAAATACAGGCCCATGTTTATTTTCTTTATTGAAGTAAAGATCAATAACCAGAGAGAGTATCAAATGATATTTAGATTTTGAAAATTATTCTATGTTGATAATGTTAATAATAGGGGTGGTCTTGCATTCTTATGGAAAACTTCTTCATCTTCAAGACTTCTCAATTTCTTGAAGAATCATATTGATATTCATGTTTCATTACCTCAGATGGTTTATTGGCAATTAACATGCTTTTATGGCTTCTATAAAAGTACAAGAAATAGAGACTCATGAAACTTATTGTGTAATTTGAGTTCCAAATCCAATCTGTCATGGTGTTGTATAGGTGGCTATAACAATTTAGCATCTCAATCAGAAAAGAGTGGTAGTCCATAAAGACCTAATCATTTAATTAAGGGTTTTCAAGGAGCTCTTTTAGACAGTGGTCTTTATGATTTGGGTATGCAAGGATATACTTTCACATGTGTGAGGCCCCGTCCAAAGCCTGCGGGATCTTCCAACGCGCCTCCAAGTTTATGACTTGAAGGAAACCAACCATGGGGGGTCGGATTGAGCATGGCATTGCGAAATGTGGTCGGATCCCATATTTATGCATCCACATGTGTTCGTTGGCAAGTATGTGGTGTGTAGAGTGTTCAGAGTCACCACCTAATCTTTAAAAAAATAGTTTTTCCTTAGGTGATTAAAAAACCTTTTGTAAAACTGCATTTTAGAAAATTGATTTTTACCCAATTATTTAAAAAGGCTAGCACTTGAACCATAGTTGGGTTCGAAGATTCTTGATTTGATAAAAACAAGTTTAGAAAAGGATTTTTCCAATTTCATAAACAGTTTGGCTTAAGAAAAGTAGAGTTTTGGTTTAAAAAGTGATTTTTGTGTATGTATGGCATATCATGTAATGCATGAGCAAATATTTCATGAAAAATATGATGCATGGATAGATTAATAATATGCATGCCAAAATTAAATGAAAAACGATAAAAGCAAAAAAGTAAATAGGGGTCCTTCCTTTAACATGATCTGGGTTCTAGGGAAGGCACACATCCCCAAAGAATGTGATAAAATAATTACATTTAAATTATTAACATACATATGGGATCCTTTCTCCAGTCCACAAGGATCTGAGAAAGGCACACGTTCCCCAAACTAATTACAATCCCAAATTGAAAAAAATAATGAACAATGACAAACTAAGGTAACAATATGAAAAATGGAACAAATAATAATAACAAAATTAATAAAAAGAAAAAGTAAAGAAAAATAGATTTTGGAATTGAAGCCTTATGAACAGGCTTATCTGTGTATCCCTTTGAATATGAATCAAACTCCATGTCGTTTTCCCTTCTCACGAAGGGTGGGGGGCTGTTATGATAATAGTGGTTGGTTTGTTTATGTGTTCAAGAGCTAATAGATTTTAGTTAATAAAATTGTTAATTGGATAGGTTATTAACCAATTCAGTTTTGATTAATAAAAATGATTTTAATTGTGAAATAATTGCCTAAGTTCATTTTAGGACTTAACTTGATTCATTTTTATGAAAAATAGTATTTCAATAAAAACATGCCTTAATTCTGATTCAAAGGGCTTAAATAGTTCGTTTTATGAAAAACAAGATTTTGATAAAGTATGCTTTAATTAATATTAAAGGGTCTAAATTAATTCATAGATTTAAGGCAAAGAAGTGTGATGTACCGATTTACCATTTGCTTGCAAGATTTGGGAACTTGAGGGTCGGAGGGCTTGACGAAACCGGAATGAGTCTTCGTTGTGTTCAGAGAGCACTAGTGTTTGTCTGTCTGAACTGGGACTGTAGGAACTAAACTATTGCACTTATTGAAACTGGAGTGCTTTTGTGAGATTTTGATGATTTGATTCGATTGGGTGAGAGTTATAGTGTTTAGGAGGTGTTTAGGAGTGTCAGGAGGTTAAAAAATAGGTCTGAATGCGTCCAAAAAAGAGTCCTCCCAAAATAGTTCAAAAAGTCTGAATTTATAAGGATTTATGCCAAAACCCTAGGGACAAAATGCGTGCGTCTTTGGCCAAATGCATGCACAAGGCCAGAAAAGGCATGTGCGCGCACCAAAATGCACAGTCATTTTGGGTCAGGTTTCTAGGCTCGGGTTTCTAGGTCTAGTTAGATTCGATTTGATTCAATTTTTTGGATTTTTCGAGTCTGTTTGAAGCCCGATTTGAATCGTTGAACTCATATTAACAGGCCAGATCTGATGGTACAAAAATATAAATATTTTCTTAAAAATATGTAAAATTTTTCATGTAATCCTTTGCAATTTAAAATTTTCCCCTTGTCTCAGTTAGGTTCTCAATCCTTTGAGAGTCAGGCAGCAATCGATAATTCTTGGGGTGCAAAATTAAGGATTCACAGATGCCCTCTTATTTGAATTAACTTCGAGCAGAAGGTGATTCTGATGATAGTGAATTAACAGGTGTCATATCGGATTTTAGGCTTGTGATGGTTCCATATCAGTTTCTGGGCTTATGACAATGCTATGTCAACTTCTAGACTTATGGTCATGCCATGTTGGATTATGGGCTTGTCGCCTTATCATATTAAGGGCTTATGTCATGTCAGCTTTTGGGCTTATGATGTGTCAAGTTAGGGATGCCATGTAGGGTGAAATAAACAAGTCGCGCCGCGAAAGCAGAATTAAAGGGAAAGGCGAATCCCCGAGAATGGAGATTTGGATTATGATTTTCAAAACTTTTTTCAAAAACTAAACTCTGTTAAAACTCTTTTAACAAAACTAGGTTGGACAATATTTCAAACTCTTTGAAACTTTTCCCTAACTTAATGTTTAAGTAAAATCATTTTGTCAAAATCATTTGAAATTTTCAAACACTTTGAAAATGAATTCTATGTCAAAACTCTTTTGACATAGAGGGTTTAGACATTGATCCAACTCTTTAACTAATACCTAAACCTATGAAAGGACCCATTACTTCAACCATGGATAATCTCACCAATTATGTGCTAAACACAAGTTGAACAAAGAAAGGTTTGAAGTAAAAATACCTCTCGCCCTCCTTCGTTAAGCACCTCAAGTGTGAAGCCTCTAGATTGAGACATACCTAGGTTTTCCCAAAAGCTTGTTCTCCAATTCTCTCCAAGAAGCTTGAATCTTCTCTCTTTGGTTACCCAAATGTTTAATCCTTGCTCCTTTACTTGAGAATTTGAGACTTGGGGAATGGCTTTGAACTTGAAAGCTTCTCCACACTCCTTTCCTAAAGGCTAATTGAAGACGAGTTTGTATTTGAAGAAATATTCTTCAAAACAAACTTACTCTCATAATTTGGTGTGAATTTGAAACTTTCTCTCTCTAACTCTTAGAGAGCTTCTCTCTCTAACTCATTGGAGAAGAAGATGAATAGTTATTCAATCTCTTCTTTACTTGAGTGTGAGTGACTGTTGGGCAAAAAGATGATACATATACCTATTTATACCCGTACTTCTTCCAACAACCTTTTCCTTAAATTAAAGAACCATGTTGAAAAATTATGGTTACTTGTTCTAGTTGATATTTGACTATTTGACTAGTCAATCAGTCAACTAGATTAAGTATAAAATTAGTAAGAATCATAGTTAAACCTTAATTAACCACATCTCATATGGATTAAGCTATAATCTCATATTAAGCTTAATTATTTTATTTGTTTGTCCAAAACCATTTCAATTAGTCATACCCATTTATATCTCATACAAACTAAGACGTAATTGAAAATTCCTTTTTGTGAATTAAACATCCAGACATGTTAGTATTCTGTAAATTTAATTACATGTTCAATTCTATCATCATTAATAATTAATTAAACTTTTTAATTAATCATTAATATGATACATACAAGCTAATGGGAATCACCATTTGGTATGTAACTTACTAGGTTCATGTTCTAATTAGCAATGGGATAAAGAAAACTCTTTTCTTCCCACCAAGTGTGTTAACCTAATTCCATACTTAGTCCCATAAATCGTGA
>CAOJBK010536441.1:0-16454 GCA_948294925.1 Codiaeum variegatum | reverse complement strand
ATCCGGTATGAGTTCTCGATAAATTGGTTCCTACTAGAAACTCTTTCTAGTGAACCTTTCCACTCTGATCAGAGATTTTCATATCAAGAACAACCAGAAGTCATAGGAGTCATTCCTTGGTTACCCAATTAATGAATTCTTTCTTAGTTAAACACTTATCCCAACATACCACTGATTATGGCTACCACATGCCATATACCAATACGTGACTAGCATTGGTATATAAGCAGTAACAAACCAGATAACATGTCACCTCAAGTCTAAGGATTATATGTGCAATCATGATCTAGATGATGTGATATTGACTAGTAGGTAACGACCCATGTATCCATCATCTAACATCACTATTCAGCTTACTCATCTCATGAATGCTCACGTGTTGTCACGACATCACATGTCTGTAGCATGAGACTCACTACCTCCATACCAGTAAGTATCTCATACTTATCATGGATGACAACAGAGGTGATGGTCTTAAGGATTAATGTTGTCCCTGCCAATAATCGTATGACCATGAACAACCTTTAAAGCATCTGTTAAAAGGGCAATCTGTTATTTATATTCTCAAACTTTTTGAGAATAGATTCCCCACAGAATACTTAAGGGACATATATACGATCGATACTAGAAATGTATCCACTTAAAGAATATATATACTAAAGCCAGTTAGATTTTCATTTACATTCACATGCTGAGTGTAAGCTTTAGGGCATACACTGCTAATAGTTCCATTGGTTGTTGGGAGATCAAAGACTAATGCCTTTTGTAATTTAAGGGATAAATTTTGGAACAAACTTTCTTCATGGAAGGGAAGGCTACTTTCAATTGAGGGGTAAGGGGGTGATGTCAAAATAAGTTATTCAGGCGTTGCCAGCGTTTACTATGAACGCATTCTTAGTTCCGTTATCTACAGCTAAAGAACTCCAGCATATTATGAATAGCTTATAATGGGGGGATATTGAAGGCTCGAAAAAGAGAATTCATTGGACGACGTGGGATAAGTTATGTAAACCGAAGGTAGAGGGAGGACTTGGTTTCAGAAGCTTGATGGATTTCAACTTAGCTATGCTTGCGAAACAGGGTTGGCACCTATTAAGCAATTCTTCTTTGCCGACCACTAGAGTTTTCAGGGCTCGTTATTTCTCTGAATCTAGTGTTATACAAGCAAGTTGGGTCATCTTCCAAGCTATTATTGGCGTAGTGTTGTCGAAGCTTTGCCCTTATTACATAGTGGTTTGTTTTGGCTTGTGGGAAATAGGGAAAGGATTGATGTGTGGAGGGATCCTTGGATCCTTCAACTCGTTCTTTCAAAGTTATTACTCCATGACGTACTTCTACTTCAATTTAGAAGGTGAGTTATTTGCTCGTGAGAGGTAGATGGAACCTTGATTTACTGTCTCAATATTTTTACAAAAGGGATATTGATTTGATCTCTGGTACTCCACTCAGTTATTTTGAGGAGGAGGATTCATTGGCTTGGTTTTATACGAAAGAGGGTAATTATATTTTGAAGTTTGGTTATCATTTGGAGATGCAGAATAGAGGCCCTCATAATTCGAGCCAAAATTTTAGTGATTTCCAGGAAAAATTATGGCGTATTAAAGTGCTTCCTCGTCAATTAATTAAGGTATGGAGACTGTAGAATGGTTATTTTCCCACTAAAGTTAATCTGTAGGCAAATCATATTTACACAGAAAAGGAGTTGTCCGATTTGCAAGAGTGGAGAAGAATCTAAGCTTCACCTATTCTGAGACTATTTTTTTCAATTCTCAGGTCTGGTATTCTTGCCCATTTGCTGATATTATTCAAACTTATTAAGGAGATGGTGTGCTCGATTGGGTTGATTGGTGTTTCACTAACCTGTCACTACAATTTTACCTTTATTTATCTCCATCTTGGACCATATATGGTGGTTTTGAAAAAAATTAGTATGGAGAGGGGAGTGTTTTATGCCTCTTGCTTTAATTCTTTGTGCAAAAAAATCGTGTGGTGCTTACCTATCAGCCAAGCAGCAACGAGAGGCAAGGGAGCGGCAGGTGCAAGGGAGAATGGACGCTGTAAAATGGTGGTCTCCTCCGTCATTTCAGCAACTCAAATTTAATGTAGATATTTCTTTAAAATCAAAGCAACAGAAGGCTTACTTTGGTGATGTTATTCAAAATCATTAGGGGCATGTAGTAGAGGCAATATCTGGTCCTTTGCAAGGCTTTGGTTCATCGACCATTATGGAGGCTATGGGCATTAGAGGCGCTTAGCTGGCTCCTGTCTTTGATTTGGCAAGTGAGGAGTTTAGAATCAGATAATCTTCAAGTAACTCGTTCTATTCAGTAGTGAAAAAGAGATGGGTCTCATTTGGGTTTGATTTTGAAAGATATATTATCTCTTCCTTCTAGTTCTCTTTGTGTTAATCATATTTCTGAGAGTGCATATGAGCTTGTCCATGTTTTAGCTAAGCATGCTAGAGATAGATGCGTATATTGGTTTAATTTATTACCTTTATATGCTTTATCTACTTATGCTAAGAATGTATCTCTCATTTAGTTAATGAAATGCTCCTATTTATCTCAAAAAAAAAAATTTAACAATATCTTTTCTTTTTTTAATTAATAAAAATTATATAAAAAAAATTCAAAATAATAAGGAATCCATCAAATTACATATAATCTCATATGCCAGAATTTAAATATCAATATTATCAAAAGCAATTCATTGCAATACATTAGGGAGAAAAACCAATGAGTAAATAATAAAGAATATATATAAAGTTAAATTGAAAGCTAAAAAAAATGTAAAAGCTAAAAGAAAAGAATAGGGTTAAAGTAAAAATATCCTTGGAGTTAAAACAATGCTATTTTAAGATTGTTTAGTTAATGGATGCATCTAAATTTAGAAATAATATCACATGTATCAATTATAGAGAGAAGGTAAGAAAAAGGTAATATAGAGAGAGCCTTAGCATTTCTGATTACGTAGAATTGTCCAACTAATTAAGGAAGAAAATTGTATTAAAAGAAAGTCAATTAAAGGGTTAAAATATTAATTCACTTTCTAAAATGGACCAATAAGTTGTCTTAATTTTCCAAAATGAGGAAATTGAAGTCATAGGATCCTCTTTAATTAGTTGTCAAATAATGGGCAGTTTCTCTTTTATTAGTACACTTTTAACTGGCATTAGATTGAGGATAGAAAGAAAGAGAAGAAGATTTTTGAAATCAGCTCTAAAAGGCTTTTTTGAGCAGGGATGTTCTTCTTTAAGGGACATACACAATTAATATAAATTTTGCATCTTAATCCTAATATTTATATATAAACCCCTTAGCTGGATAGAAAGTTTTCCAAGTGATTAGACCATTGGATTATCCAATCAATAAGCCTTTAATGGATGTCCCTTGATTCGGATGGCTTAACTTACTAGAAATTATTCAATATTAAGATTAGTATTAAGGATATGGTTCTCTTGAAACAAGCAAATGATACTTGTTTAGTTTAGTTGCTAAGCCAAATAGCAAGCCTATCATCAGTTTTCAGTAGTCTCCAATTCGGCCACTAATTTTCTTTGAGGCCCAATAACTTTATCGGCACCTCTTTATGGGCTTTAGCAAGCCCACCATTGCTACTCTTTTATGCTTTTTTATTATTATTTGTTTGCAAAATTGCCTAGATCGAAGTTTTAAGTTCTTGTGGAGTCTTATTTATTTTTAGTTTTACTTTGTTGGGCGGCCTTGGCAAGAATTTTCCTTTATTTAGAAAATTATATTTTATTTAGGATTAATTTTTAAAAAATCATGAACTTTTTAATGAATTTATATTTTTATTATAAACTTTAAGTTTTAATAAATAAGGTCATAAACTTCATTTTTTTTAATAGATCAAGTGCACTCATAGCCAAATAAAAAATGACTAAAAAAGTCTCAAAAAAATACTCATTAAAGGTTTATAACAAAGGGTCTCAAGTTCTTGAAAAACGGCCTATACAAACCCAGATCAGTTTCCTCCGTATGTTAATAGAGACATGCTCTACCAACGTAGCAATAATCGACAACCTTTTACTCAACTCAATTGAGTATACACACTTTGGCGATGAAATATATGACTAGACAGAGTACCAAGCAAACTAAACCCCATAAAAGTGTGAATCATGAAAAATAGACACAAAGGTCAACAAATGGCTTGAAATTAACCTTAATAGCTATGAAAGCCATCCTCCTCTCTAAGCTCTGCTCTCTTTCCCCAGCATCCACCATATCCACCTCCACTTAACAACCAAACAACACAAATATAACCTTGAAGTTCTTGGATTTGGCCGTTCCAAACCTTGAAACAAGAAGAGGATTTGATCTCCACCCATTCTAGCTACATGACTCATCAACAAGTGACAGTGCCAACAAAAACAACAGTCGTATGCAACGACATCGTGAGAGCCAGAGAAGGTCTCACTTCAATGGACATTATTTTCATAGCAAAAATCAAACCAAGACTAAAATAACACAAATAAATTGAGAATAGAGGACAAAAGAAACCAAAAAGGATACTCCCACTTGCGGCGGCCATCACCTACGGTGGTTTCTCCAAAATGAAACCCTAAAATCATCAAGACAGAGGTTTCCAGAGGAAGAGTGAAGGGAGAGCAAACAATTCCAAGTCAAGTCTGGTTAATTACACAATATTAGATTTTAGTCATATCATATGAGTTATTCTGATTTTTTTTTTAAATTAAAAAAAATGAAAGAAAGAAATTTGTAATCCAATTGACCAAAAATTGAGGTTTGTGATAAAAATATAAATTCATTAAAAGTTTTTTTTTTTAATTAACCCTTTTATTTTTCACTAAGATTAACCCTTTTATTGAACTATACTCTTTTCCAAACAATGATTCCCTTATAAACCTAGCACAAACAGTGTTACATAGTCGAAAAATTTAATTCCATATTCTTTTCTATAATAAAATGTCTACTTTTTTTTTTTTGCTAGATATAATAACATGTCTCTACTTTATTATTAAAAGTTGTACAAAGTCAATAAGAAATTATGAAAATCTTATACTCAATAATATAATTTTTGGAAAAAATATGGATACACTGGGAATAGAATCTTAAACTCCACGCTGATCACATACTCTTTCACCATCTCCGGCATGCCCATAATGGGGCTGTCCGACCACCACCAATTTGCTGCAGTGCAAAACATGACCTTGGAGGAAATTGCAGGCTATATGCCTATCAAACCTATTCATAAGGGATCGATTTCACCTCCTAGAAGGCAAGAGAGATCTTATGCAGCAGTGGCTGCACCCCAAATGATTTCAAATCAGCAATCATCGAAGCCTATTAACATAGGCGGTTTCATATCCATCACAGTCCCTCAAGACATCAACGAGGAACGTGTGAAAGCTTGCCAATGCTCTTTAATAGGAAGATTAATTCTACCTACAGGGGATAAACCTTGGGTTCATATGGAATTGAAAGCTAAGCTTTCCAGTGTTTAGGGAATTAAATCGTCTAGGAAATTAATTTCGCTAGGTAAAGGATATTATCAGATTTTTTTAAAATTTGGGGAAGAGCAGAAACTTGTATGGAGTAAGGGATCGATTAATCTGAAGCATGGAATCCTTTGCTTATAGTCGTGGACTCCAAGATTTGATCTAGAAGCATAGAAAACCTCAACTACATAGGTGTGGGCTAGACTATATAAGCTCTCATAAGAGTTTTGGCATCCCAAAATTCTCCCTGAGATTGCTAGAGGAATATGAGTGCCATTAAGGATTGATTCGAAAACATTGGATGGGGAAGTTGGAAATTTTGCGAGGATTCTCGTTGATATTAATCTCTCAGATAAGCTACATAAGACACTGAACATCAAGATGGTTGCACAATCAATTTGGATAGATGTGGTTTATGAAAAATCTTCCTCCTTATTGTCATACATGTGCATCGATTGGGCATTACTCATATGATTGTTGGCGGAATATGAAACCTAGGGAAAGTAGACAAAAGGAGAATAAAGAAAACAGAGAGCAAGTACCTCAAATGAAGAAGATGGTGCAACCCAAGGACAATAATACAATGCATGTTAGAAAAGAACTTACCATTTTTTTTTATGTCATTGCTCCAGCTCCATAGTGTTTTGGGGAAAAGGAAATACACATGAGCCCTTTGTTTAATGATAATGTTACTTCTCGAGAAGGAGAGATCCAGCCTGTATTTTGCCCAACTAGATCTGTTAATGAACCAGATATTACAGTGCCCATTCAAAATGAAATCGAAAGAAGTAATGATGAGAACACGACTAATAATATTGATACTAATATGGTTGTATTTCCTAGTGCAGAAACCGAGCAAGATCCTGAGCTTGAGCATGCAGCTGAGGATGATCATGTTGCATATACTCAGAAGACTAGTTTATAAGTTGATGATTTAGAAGAACATGAAAATGGCCACAGTGATAAGGAAAGCTCAGAACATGATGAAACTAAATGGGAAATATTTCATTCTAAAAGCAACAAAGTTGCCACTTATAAAAGAAGGCTTAACCTCACTCCAAGAGCTTTATTAAGTCATATGCGACCTCCTTCATGCCTGGACCTATGAAGCTTCTATTTTGGAATTGATGAGGCCTTGGTAACGAAGACACTCAACGTACCTTGGCTTCTATATGCTTGAAACACAAACCAAATTTGGTTAGGATTGCAGAAACTATGATTGCGTTCTCTTCCATTCATTTTTCCTTCTGGAATCATTTGGGTTTGAAATTCATTGCTTGTAATAATAAAGAAATCCCATCTTTATGGGTGTTGGCTTCTAACTCTGTTTTGGATCCTTCTTTCTTGCATATTCATGATAAGCAAATCACTTTTGATGTTGCTTTTGAAGGAGAAACTCATATATGCTCTTTTGTCTATGGCAGCAATTGTACTAATGAAAGATTGGAGCTTTGGTTAGACCTTTTATAGTTAAAAAATATAACTCCTGATAGTTGGGCTACATTAGGGGATTTTAATTCCCTTTTGAGCGCTCACGAGAAGACGAGTTATGCTCCTCTTAGTTATTTCTTTACTTGGTGCAACGACAGACTTGGTGATTTTAGAACATATTGTCATTTGAATAGGGCTTTGGTGTCGATGGGATTTCTAAAATTTTGGAGCAATGTTACCTACTTTGCTTTAGAATGGCATCATTCTGACCATTGACCAATTATATTGTGTGGCTTTAAGCAACATGTTAAGCTTACTCAGTTTCAATTTCAAAAGATGTGGCTTATTGACAATAGCATCAGAGATATGGTTATTCAATCTTGGGCAGCACCTATTACTAACTCTAATCCAATTCAAAGGTTGTCCCTTAAACTGAAGCATTTTAGATAAACTCTTCGTACTTGGAATAAAAGTCATTTTGGGCATTTTGATGTAAAGATTGCTAATGCAGCTCATAGTTTGCAGGATATTCAGAATGAAATTGTTCACATGGGTCTATCTGATGATTTTCACAAGTGTGAGCTAGAAGCCCATGAAAATCTTGATCTTTTTTTGAAGCAAAAAGATATTTATCTCAAAGAGAAAAGTTGTACAAATTGGCTTGAGGAGGGCGATCGAAACTCATCTTTTTTCACCAGGTCATAGTTCAAAAAAAGACATTTCAGCACATCAACCATTTAAAAATTGATGGAAAGCTAGTTGAAGAACCTATTATGATTCAAAATCACATCTTTTCATTCTATGAAAATCTCTTCAAGGCTAATTTGTCAGCTGCCCCTGATCTGAATGTTATTAAAAGTGTGATTCTGCATATGGTGACTGGTGAAGACAACCATGCTCTAATGGCTTGTCCCTCTTTTGATGATATTCGAGATACGATTTGGTCTATGGAACCATCTAATACCCCAGGACTTGATGGCTATACCAATATTTTTTTTCAGATCCTTTTGGGACATAGTAGGCAAGGATGTTTGCAATTTTGTTTAAAATTTTTTCATTATAGATGTCCTCCTTATGGGTTTGAATTCAAGTCTCATGATCCTTATCCTAAAGGTGAATGATACCATTTCAATTAATTAATTTAGGCCAATAATTCTTAGCAATTTTTATTTCAAAGTAATTACTAAGGTTTTGACAAATAGATTTTCTTCGGTTGCTGCTAGAATCATTTCAAATAACCAGTTTGGCTTTGTGAAGGGTAGAAGTATTGTTGATTGCCTTTCTTTAGCTTCTGAAGGAATGAATGTCCTTAACAAGAAGTGTTTTGTGGGAAGTATGGCTTTAAAGATTGACATTAAGAAGGCCTTTGATACCATTGAATGGAATTTCATGCTTGATGTGCTCGAATGTTTTGGTTTTTCTTTTCAATTTCGGGATTGGATTCTCACCATTTTCACCTCTGCCAGAATCTCTGCTATTACTAATGGTGAGACTAAAGGTTACTTTTCTTATTCTAGGGGAGTTCGACAGGGAGATCCTCTCTCTCCCTTGCTTTTCTATCTAGCAAAAGATTCTTGGGATGTTACTTTCCCGTCTCATTTGTTATACGCAGATGGCATCCTTCTCTTTTGTAAAGAAATAATGGAAAAACACGGAATCTATCAATCATATTTTTTCTCTATATGCCTCTCTTTCAGGTTAGCAGCTGAATTGGGAAAAGTCGAACTTAATTTTTGGTGTGGCTGTCCGTCCTCGTTTGGAGACCAAAATTGCTGATGTTTCTCATATGAAATGAGGTTTTTTACCATTTAACTGCCTTGGAGTTCCTCTATTTTAAGGTGCCCCTAGAAAGGTGTGGCTTCAACTGATTACAGATAAAATCCTATCCAAGTTCCCTAATTGGAAAGGTTCAACTCTCTCGCTAGCGCAGATCATAGTGTTAATTAAATCAGTAATTTTTAGCTCTTTCCTTCACTCTTTTGCTATGTATAAATGGCCTAATTCCTTCTTGTGAAGATGGAGAGAGCTATGAGAAATTTTCTTTGGATGGATTGTGTTGAAAAGAAAAAAATGGTTACTGTCCCCTGGCACATTTGTTGTCATTCTATGGAGGAGGGTTGGATGGGTCTAAAAGATTTAGAGATGTTGAATAATTCTATGGTTGGGAAATTAGCTTGAGCATTATTGACTGATAATCATGAGCCACTGGTCACTCTACGTGCCTGTTATTTCACCAAATAAGGATTGCCAAAAGAAAGCTATGTTTATTCCTCGTTTTGGTCTTCAATTCGACACTTGGTTGCTTCCTTTAAAAGTAATTCAAGTTGGTTTGTTGGTGATCCTCATGCCATTAACTTCTAGACAACATAGTGGCTCTATCCTACCATTTTGAATCGATTGGAGTTGTCTCATTCAAATGTATCCCTCAATAATACAATTGCAGATTTTTGGGAGAAAGGGACCTAGCACTTGCCGACCAGCATTGAGGGAGATTTAAAAGATGAAATTTTGTCCTACAAATTCTTGTCAAAGAGAGTGGAATTTTGTGCATAGACAACAACTATTGATGGGCGTTACATAGTTAAAAATAATTACAAATTTTAGTTGGATTTTCATGAAAGAAAATAATGGTTCAGGTTAGTTTGGAGACATTATCTACCTCCATCTAGATCCACTATTTGCTAGAGAGTTGTATGGAATTCTCTTCCCGCTGATGACAATTTGTCTCGATGCGAAGTAGCTATCATATCACGTTGTTGTCTTTGTAAGTGCCAGCTGGAAACAGTGGATCATTTTTTTGTGTCTTGCTCTTTCTCAAAGGAAATTTGGAGAGCTTTAGCTTTTCTATTTCATATCGCTCTTGACACTTCTGTTCCATTCAAGAGTTTAGTACTGGAGGCTTCAGGTAAACAACTCAGTCCCCAATTATTTGTCTTTAGAACTTTTTTTTTTACACGCTATATGGATAATTTGGACAACTAGAAATAAATTTATTTTTGAGCATGTGGAGGTTAGTTTACATCATTGTTTGTGCTCTTTATGGTGCTTGATAAGGGCATGTAATCATTTTAAATTGGGATTTATGCACAATTCTATGGAGGAGCTGCAAACTTTAACCTCTCTCCATACTCAAGGGTGAGTAGGTATTGTTCCTAAGATTCTAAGTATTATTTGGTAACCTCCACCTTCTAACTAGGTTAAAATTAATATCAATGGATCGTTTATCCAGGCTTCGGGGTTAGCAGGGGCTGGTGGTATTTTTCACAATAGACGAGGCTATGTTTTAGGAGCTTTCTCTTTTGGAGTTAATCACCCGTTTGCCTTTATTGCAGAACTTTCGGCTACAATTCATGCCATCCAAATTATTTGGAGAAACAGCTAGCATTGTATTTGGTTGGAATGTGATTCCACTTATGTGGTTCACATGATTAGATCAAAAACTCACCATGTGCCTTGGGTCCTTTATCAGGAATGGTCGGAGTGTATTCAACTGATGTTGAGCATGCATGTTACCTATCACATACTTTTAGAGAGGGAAATGGAGCAGCAGATCTTCTTACAAACTTTGGCACTACATCTCCCAATTATTCTTGGTGGAATAGTTGTCCTGAATTTTGAATCTCTTCAGTTTATCATGATTTTTATCATAAAGAATCTTTTAGATTTGTTTAGTTCCATTTATATTTTCTTGGGTGGAACTATTTAATTCTTTGTAATTGACATTTTATTTTTTCTTGAATAATATTTTGAAGCCACTCATGTGATATCAGTATTATGGTGGTGTCAACCTAGTTAGGATGACCTGGTGCACCTCTGATGTTTGGACTTCAATCTTTTATTCAAAGAAAAATCAAATTTCAACTTTCCAGAGTGTTAGAATGGTTTTCTAACACAATCATGTCAGCCTACCATTTGACATTCAAGGAAGTGAACCTTACATTACGTGCAGACAATGTTGTTAAAACCGGACCATTCAGTCGAATTGGTTGATTTGTGATCCGATCTTTGATCCAATTTTAAAAATGTAACAAACTGAATTGTTATCAGACCGGAAAAAACCAATTAGACTAGTAAAAAAATATAGAAAACACCCGGATAAAAACAATCTAATTTAAATTAAAAACCAATCAATAAAATAATTATCTACCATAATTAAACTTCCACATTTAATGAATTTTTTCCTTTGAAGAATTAATGTCATGGATCAAACAAAAAATTACGCACATTCATCAAAGCCATTAATTAAGAATTAACCAACCATATTTATTCTTAATAACCAACTTTTCTTAAAATAAAATCATATTTTAATAATTAAAAATCTTTTTATTTTTATTTAGCCTTAATATTTTATTGTGTTTGGCTAAATAAGGTTAGTTGGCCTTTTGTGGTCCCTGTACCATATAGTTGTATGGTCTAAAGCCCACCAAAAGAAAAAAAAAAAAATATGCTCCTTATTCCTCTGCCTCTTGGAAATTTTTGCTATTTTCTCTATTCTTTTCTATGCGTAGCTTCTCCCATTTCAACACTCTCTCTCCCTTTCGCTTGCTTCTGCCTCTTTCTCTTTCAATCTTTTGTCATTGAGCAATCACAAAATCATTTTATTTTTCAATTTCAAATGAAACAATTAAGAGCTATCGTATACATCAAAGATGATATTATAAAGATGATGAAGTTTATTCAGATTCAGATGAAGGAAGTTTGATTTGATAATCTCAAGTTGTATGTGTATTTCGAATGATTGTTATTTGTTCTCAATTTTGTTTGCTAATGGTTGTAGATGAATTGACGAGGTCAATGAAGAAAGTATTGTTGCAATTACGACGGTGGAGGAAAAATTGGAGAAGATAGTATGAGATAATTCTCTTTCTCTTGGCTTAAATTGATTGTTTCTGATTCACTGCTAGGTTGTAGATTTGGTCTTCAATTACTGTTCAAATTCTTAATATTTTTAGATATTTTCAATGTATATTTTATTATTTCTAATGTGTATTTTTGTTATTATCAATGTATATTTTTATTATTTCTAATGTACATTAAGATATACATTTTGAATAATTATCTTATAAAAAAATAATTTCTGAAATATCTTATGTATAATTTAGACATATGTGAAGTATATATATATATTTCAATAAATAATCCAGACATATAAATAGATGTATATTTCTATTATTTTAATATATATTTCACCAATTTGTACTATATATTTCTTTTGTTTTGATGTGTAATATATGATTATCATAAAAAGTATATATATATATATATATATATATATATATATATATTTCTGTTTTTCAATAAATAGTTCAGACATATAAATAGATGTATATTTCGATTATTTTAATATATATTTCACTAATTTGTATTGTATATTTTTTTTTGTTTTGATGTGTCATATATGATTATCATAAAAAGTGTAAAAAAAATATAATATGAATAATTAAGAGATATAAAGAACTATATATTTCTATTATTTTAAAGTATATTTGGCTGATTTGCAATATATATTCTTTTATTTTTAATGTATGATTTTGTTGTATAATATATAATTAAAGAGTATAATATGAATAAAATATTCAGAAGTAATGTAAATGTGTAATTAATATAAAGTGAATGTCTAATAAATATAAGCTGAATTTATAATAAATATTCATTGAAAATAATTTTTAATTACATTAAATAAATTAGATAAAAAGAAAAAAAAAGATGTGAAAAATGTGAAAAAAATTATCTAAAGAGTGTGAATTGAACCAACAACCTGCTAGATAAATGTTAAGAAGACAAACCATCTCATCATTATTTATTTATTAGTAATAACAACACATGTTTATCTATATAAACAGTATTGCATGCTAGCTCTATTATGGGCCCTGGACCACACAACTACATGGTACAGGAACCATACAAGATTTTACCAAATAAGGTGGGTTGAGTAATTATTTTTGTTTCATCTGGTTAAGAAATACGTCATCCGCTCACAAATAAATGTCAAATAAGAATTTATATTTTGTTCACAAATAAGTGTCAATTTAGAATATCAATATAATTAATTATGCTAACGTTTTAAATTTTCCATTATTTATTTTGTTCATTCCCAAGATAATATAAGGGTGATTCTTTATGACTAAGGCTTTGTTCTCTTCAATTAAAAAAAAGTAATAAGTAAAAATAAATTTTAATTAGTAAAAAATAAGTTTTAATAAGTAAAAATCAGTTTTAATAAGTAAAAATAAGTTTAGTAACAATAAGTTTTAATAAATAAAAATAAGTTTTAAAAAGCCTTCAAAATTTATTATAATCTGTAAAAATCAGTTTGAATCAGTAAAAATCAGTTCAACATAAATATGTTCAATAAAAATCAATTTTAATCAATAAAAATCAATTTTAATTAGTAAAAATAAGTTCAATTCAGTAGAAATCAATTGAATAGAATATAGCCTAATTATTTCAACTAATGAAAAAATAAAATTATATAAATAAATGAGATTTCAATAAGGGTAATTTTGTACATTTTACATAAAATTATGGCAACTTTAAAAATTATGTTTTAACTTTATTTGATTCTTATTTGTGAAAGAAGGGAGTAAGATGCTAAAAATAATTTAATATATAATAGTGAAATTTTTTATGTTGGAAGAGATATATGTTTTAAGTTTTTTTTTAAGGAAAATCATTGATGAGTAAAAAATCATGAATGTTAATTATTCACCATTAATAAAATTTTTTTTAAAAAATATTTTTTTCTTGATATTTTTTTATTTAAAATAAATACATAGTGATACGGGTCTATCTAAAATGGGCTTAGAAAAATATGTGTCGCTTAAAAGGTAAATTAAGACCCATACTAGAAGGTCATGATCATCATAAGCACTGCCACGTGGATTACTCACAAGGCGTCACGTGGCTTCATTGGCTATTATAAATAGTCCATGATGTCAACCTTTTCAGGTTACGTTCACTAAATTTTAAACTATCTAAATACATATTTTCTTAAGGATTCACAGTGAGTCCAAAGGCATAAGCAAATCCTTTACTGACTTGATCGTCGGAGGATCATTGCTAGGCACACGCCTGACCCTCTTAGCTCATTGTTTGTTCATTGTGCAGGTTTAGAGTATTTATTCGGATTTAGGCCCAAGATCATAAGTAATTAAGTCAAGAACTTATCAATTGGAGCCGTCTGTGGGGAACTTTCTTTGAATAATTTTCCTAATCTTGAATAGCCTTAATTTGTCTTAAAAATAATGGATGGCCTTCAGAGTGGTAGGAATCCTAATATGGGCCACTCACCCAATCAACAGCTAGGAAATATGAGAAATATGGCAAAAAGGTGTGTAGAAGAAACGCAGGCAAAGAATGACAGCATGGCGAGGGAAATCATGTGTTTGACAGGAGGTCCTCGGGAAATAGTGAGAAAAGATAAAGCAGTAGCTCAAAGTGGAGAAACTTCGGAGTTTGCATTCTTCAATGGTAAAAAAATAGGGGACGATGGTGACCAATGGTAGAGAAGGGAAGTGCCTATTATTGTCAAATCAATCATAGCCAACTACAATGTCCTCAAAATCTTAGTAAACAACGGAAGTTCTACCAACCTTTTGTCTTTTGAGGCATATCAAAAGATGGATATCAAAGGGTATGAATTGAAGGAATTGGAGAGTCCTGTTCGAACTTTGGATAGGTCAGAAATTCCTACTGCAGGTTACATCCGGTTGCCCTTCACCATAGGAACAGCTCCGAAGAGTGTGATAGTTATGACCCTATTTGTGGTAGTTAAGATTCCTATGGCATACACCACATTAATGGGAAGACCTCTCCTTTGTGATTTGGACGCAGACACCAATGTTCGAAGAGGAAGGTTGAGGATCCCCTCAGCGGATGGGACAGATTTTTATGTCTATAGTACCATAGCTCCATAAATGGTGAAGGTTTACAATCAGAAAAGGAAAACGTCGACAAACACACAGACAGAGATGTTCATGATCCAGGAGGGGGAAAGAACCGAAGGGCCAAGGAATCAACCAATAGAAAAACTAGAGACATTCCTCGTTGATGAGACAGGAAGAAGTTTAAAGATAAATGACAAGTTGGAGGAAAAAGAAGAGGCGAGGCATTCCTAATTAATCACAAGGAAAATTTTTCCTGGGGATCCTCTGAAATGCCCAGGATCAGCCCAAATTTGGTAGTTCATAAGTTCAATGTGGACCCAAGCTTTAGACCAATTAAACAGAAGAAGAGATGCTTCAGTACTGAAAGACACGCCGTCATCGATGAAGAGGTTAAGATGTTAATGGAAGCAGGGTTTATCAGAGAGGTGCAATTCCCTGAGTGGCTGGCAAATGTGGTATTAGTGAAGAAATCCAATGGCAGTTACCGAATGTGTGTGGGCTTTACAGATTTAAATAAAGCTTGTCCCAAAGATTCATATCCACTGCCAATGATAGATAAACTAGTTGACTCCACTGTTGGTTATAAGTTCCTTCCGTCCCTTGATGCCAAATAGGGATATCACCAGATCAGGATGGACCCGAAGGATGAAGAAAAAATGGCTTTCATCACTGAGAAAGGAACTTATTGTTACACATCTATGCCGTTCGGTTTGAAAAATGCAGGGGCTACGTACCAATAGATGGTGAATAAGATATTTATGGATCAACTAGGTTGAAACCTGGAAGCTTATGTGGATGACATAATTGTCAAGAGCATAAGCTTTAAACAGCACATCGAAGATCTAAAAGAAGTCTACAGAATCATGAACCAATATGGAATGAAGTTGAATCTAGAAAAATGTGCTTTCTTTATTCAAGGGGGAAAGTTCCTAGGTTATCAAGTCAGCGAAAAGGGGATAGAGACTAATCCAGACATGGTGAAGGCAATTTTAGATATGCCAGCACCAAGGAATATTAAAGAGGTATAAAAGTTGACAGGAAGGGTAGTTTTATGTCCAAAGCAGCGGAGAAGTACTTGCCATTTTTCAAAAAGCTGAGAAAGAATGCTTCCTTTGAATGGACCAAAGATTGTCAACAGGCTTTTGAAGAACTTAAAAGATACCTAGGTTCTGAACAAGTGCTAAGTAGACCTTTACTGGGGGAAGAGTTGCTGATCTACTTATCCGCTTCTCTATATGCAGTGGGGGTGGTGTTAGTAAGAGAGGAAGGAGTGATTCAAAAGCCCATATACTTTCAGCAAAGTCCTTCAAGGGGCAGAGTTAAATTATTCACCTATGAAAAAATCAACTTATGCTCTATTGTTGTCTTGCGGGAAATTTAGAGTCTATCTACGGGCACACCAAGGAGTAGTTGTGACGGATAAGCCCCTCCAAAAAACACTCCATAGACTAGAAACTTTGGGGAGAATGCTGTGTTGGTCAGTTGGACTTGGATAATACGCCCTCCTGTATCAGCCTAATTCAGTAATAAAGGCCCAGGCATTGGCAGACTTCATATCCGAATGCTCATTCCCAGAAGGAGAGCCCGAAGAGAACAAAGCCGAAGTAAGTCAGTCGACTAGCTGGGAGTTGCTTATAGATGGCGCAAGCTCTCAGAAC
>CAOJBK010536420.1:0-19298 GCA_948294925.1 Codiaeum variegatum | reverse complement strand
AGTGTATCTTTTGGCTTGGTATTTAACCATGTTGGTAATTGATTAAAGAGTTTAATTAAATATTAACTTACATTGGGTTAGACTTATAATTAAATTTACAAAGATCCTAGCATATCTTGAAGTCTAATTTATTATGGGATTATTCAATTATGTCATAGTTTGTATTTGATACAAATGGGCATGACTAAATTGATACGGGTTATGGTTGATAATAATTAATCTACATGAGATGTGATTAATTATAGGCAAAGATGATTCATACTTATTACTTGTCCTAATCACTTTGATTAATTCATTATTAATCCAGTCAAGTAAGTTAAAGGATGATGGAGTGAGAAGCCATCATCTTTGACTTACTCTTTCTTAATTAATTTAAAAAAGTTTGGTGGAAAGGAGCAAGTCAAATTAGTAGGCTTTATCATTTATCTTTGGCTAGTCAAACACTTGAACAATTGAACACATGACTTTGAGTCTTCTTCACTATTCATCTTCTTCTTCAAGAAGTTAGAGAGAGAAACTCTCAAGAACTAGTGGGAGAAAATTCAAATTTTCAAGTGTGTTCTTAACCAAAGTCCAAACACAAACCCTAAGGTCTCAAATTCTCAAGCAAGAAGCAAGAACCAATAAATTGGGCAACCGAGAGAGGGTTCAAGTTTCTTCATGGAGGAAAGGAGACACAAGCTAAGGGATAGCTTCAGTGTGAGTCGAACAAGAGGCTCCACACTTGGGGAGATAAATGAAGGAGGGAGTTGAGGTATATCATACATTCTAGCCCTTCCTTGTTTCTATTGTCTTTTGCACAATAATTGGAAAGATCCTTAATGTTGAATATGGGTCCATCTTTGGGTATAGTAATTCGTTAAAGAGTTTAATGAATATCTAAACCCAACCATGTCAAAAGTGTTTTGGCATGGTAAATGTGTCATAAAAGTTTTGAAAACTGAAAATCGAGTAACATCGGATTTTGCAACAAAAGTAAAAAAAAAACTGCTAAAAGAACAGAATTACTGGAAAATTCTGGACATTTTTTTTTTGCTTTCGCAGCATGACTCCATATTCGACCTTCATTATATATGTTCTTTAAGTGAAAACACCCCTTATATCGAACGTATATATGTCCCTTAAGTATTATGTAGGGAATCTATTCTCAAAGAGTTTGAGAATATGATGGACAAATTTCCCTTTTAAGAGATGCTTTAAAGGTTGCTCATGGTCATAGGATTATTGGTAGGGATGCCATTAATCCAGAAGACCATCACCTCTGTTGTCATCCATGATAAGTATGAGATACTTATTGGTATGGAGGTAGTGAGTCTCATGCTACAAACATTTGATGTCGTGACAACACGTGAGCACGCTCATGAGATGAGTAAGTTGAATAGTGATGTTAGATGATGGATACATGGTTGTTATCTACTAGTCAATATCACATTATCTAGATCATGATTGTGCATATAATCCTTAGACTTGAGGTGACATATTATCTGGCATATTGGTGGCTATGGTTTGTTACTGCTTACATACCGATGATGGTCATGTATTGGTATATGGCATGTGGTGTCCATAATCAGTGGTATGTTGGGATAAGTGTTTAACCAAGAAAGGATTCATTAACTTGGGTAACTAAGGAAGGAATCCTATAACTTCTGGTTGTTCTTGATATGCAAATCCCTGGCCATGGTGGGTAAGGTTCACTAGAAAGAGTTTCTAGTAGGAATCGGTTTGTCGAGAACTTACACCAAATAAAAGTCATATGATCTAGCACCTAGGGTTTGACTTATTCCATGACCCTAGCTGAGATCAGGAATTCATAATAAAGGAATACGACTGTAAGGTAATAATGATTAAGAAGTCCATGCTTAATGCGAGGATATGATCACCAACATTCATTTCTAATTGGGTAGTCACAATA
Organism: Codiaeum variegatum; assembly: GCA_948294925.1. Lineage (NCBI taxonomy): Eukaryota > Viridiplantae > Streptophyta > Magnoliopsida > Malpighiales > Euphorbiaceae > Codiaeum > Codiaeum variegatum. Next base: position 17,386 of record CAOJBK010536420.1, on the reverse strand, counting down.
TGTTATGCTAGACGTCAGTCACGACTTATAGGACTAAGTGTGGAATTAGTTTAACACATTTGGTGGGAAGAAAAGAGTTTTCTTTATCACATTGCTAATTAGAACATGAACCTAGTAAGTCACATACAAAATGGTAATTCCCATTAGCTTGTATATATCATATTAATGATTATTTAAAGAGTTTAATTAAGTATTAAAGATGATAGAATTAAATGTGTAATTAAATTTACAGGATGCTAGCATGTCTGGATGTTTAACTCAAAAAAAAGGAAAATTTCAATTATGTCTTAGTTTCTATGAGATATAAATGGGTATGACTAATTGAAATGGTTTTGGACAAATATTAAAATAATTAAGCTTAACATGAGATGTTAGCTTAATCCACATGAGATGTGGTTAATTAAGGTTTAAAGATGATTCCTACTAATTATGGTCTTAATCTTATTGATTAATTGACTAACCATAGTCAATAAGTCAACAAGACACAATCCCATTTTTTCCTCCTTATTTTAAGGAACAGGAAGAAAGAGGGTGTAGGAAATAAAACGGGAGAGGCTTCATCTTTTTGCCTAAGCCTATGACTCTCAGAAGCAATTAGAAGATTATAGAATAACTATTCATCTTATTCTCCAATGAGCTAGAGAGAGAAGCTCTCAAAGAGTGTGAGAGAGAAAGCTTCAAATTCACACAAAATTGAGTGAGAAAGTTTGTTTTGAAGCACATTTCTTCAAATACAAACTTATGTTCAATTAACCTTTAGGAAAGGAGTATGGAGTAACTTCAAAGTCCAAGTCATCCTCAAGTCTTAAATTCTCAAGTAAAGGAGCAAGAATCAAACATTCGAGTAACCAATGAGAGAAGATTCAAGCTTCTTGAAGAGAATTGGAGAACAAGCTTTTGAGTAAAGCTAGGTATCTCTCAAGCTAGAGGCTTCGCACTTGAGGAGCTTAAGTAAGGAGGGCAAGACATACTTTTGCTTCAACCTTTCTTTGTTCAACTTGTGTTTTTCACACAATTGGTGAGATTATCCATGGTTGATGTTATGGGTCCTTTCATAGGTTTAGGAAATAGTCAAAGAGTTTAATAAATGACTAAACCCTCTATGTCAAAAGAGTTTTGACATAGAATTGATTTTTCAAAGTGTTTGAAATTCCAAATGATTTTGTTAAAAGAGTTTTAACTAAATGATTTTATATAAACCCTAAGTTAGGGCAAAGTTTCAAAGAGAACCTAGTTTTGTTAAAAGAGTTTTAACAAAGTGTAGTTTTCAAAAAAGTTTTGAAAATCGGAATGCGAATCTTTCACAAATTTGTTTCCCTTTTATTGCTTCTGCTGTACGGCTCGTTAATTTCACCCTTTACATTATTGTGGGGACCCCCAGATGGGATCTCATTATCAGAAAAGGAGATGGAAGTTCCTTTAGTGGATTTAGTGATCGATGCAACCAGAGTCTCTAGGGAGATGTCTGATGATGTCTAGGTCTGGCTGAACGCCTTACAAAGAGCTTGGTGATGAAGGTAAGAGGAAATGAACAAATGCCATATTGAAATATTAGCTTGCATCTTCTTAAGTTGTTTCAATATTTAATCCTCGTCAAGTGTAGGAGTCCTTTTGTTTTATGCCATTAGTTGGTTTGAAGAGGAGCCAACAACAGGAGCTTGGGTGATGCGTCCACTTCTAGTGATAACATCTATTTCTTGACCCAGATTTCTCAGATCTATAATGACACAACAATAATTATGGTGAATTGACCGCCCTAAAGAAGTTTGGTCAATCAATAGTGTACGATTCAAGGAAAGTGACCTCTCTAAGGAAGATTGGTCATCTCCAATGTAATGATAGTTGTTTAGAGGTATGGCATCAGTGATAAGACCTGTGGAATCATCCTCTTCAAATTCATTCAGTATTGCATTGACATTGTGTTCTGGGAGTGGATTAGTGCTAATGTTAATTTCAAGTAATGGGAGCTTCTTCTTATCGATGAGATCTTGAATCTTATGGCGAAGGGCCTTGCAATCATCAGTTTTATGCCCAAGCCCTTGATGATAGTCACAAGTCTCATTCATGTTGAAGGTTTTTGGTAGAGGACTAGGAATATGCTTTAGCTCTAATGGTTTAAAAGTGCTCTTTTCCAAGCACTGTCTCAAGAGGTAACTCAAAGTTAACCCCTTTAAACTAGAAAACTCCTTTCTCTGTATCTGAAGTGGTTTATGAGCTATAATTGCCTTAACCCCACTATCTTTTTGTGTACCAATGGTTTTCTTAAAATGAGAGGATGAAGTCTGAGTCTCATCCTTAGCGAGGCCAGATTCTATTGCATCTTTTAGGCGAGAGCTAACGGCAACTTGAGCCTTGAAATTAGGAACATGTTGCATTATCATTATATCTCAAAACATAGGTAATAGGTTCTTGATAACTATATCGATTTGTTCAAGGTCAGTTTGCCTATTAACCATTTGGGAGGCAAAGCCAAGAACAGGACCCAGTGGAGTCCCCAGCTGTGAGGTCCCGTCCGAATGGCCTGCAGGATTTCCCCTCAAAGAGTGCATCTTTGAACCTCTTGCAAGCCTTGGAGGAAACCTTTCAGATTGCACTTTTGAGGTGTCACAGATTGTGGATCGAATTCCCACATTTATGCTCTCACATGTGTCTGTTGGAGTGAACGTTGTGTGTGAAGTGATTAGAGTTGCCACTTAACCTTTTAGAAAAATCAATTTTATTATAAGGTGATGAAGAAACCTTTTGATTTAATTCCATTTTAGAAAAATGTCAGTTTTCTACCTGATTGGAAAAGTTAGTCCTATTGGAACCAAAAGGGGTTCATGATATGAAAACATTTTAATTAAAATAAGATTTTAACCTAAAAGAAATCATACAAGTTCAATTAAAAATATTGGTTTTCGTGTATGCATGAGCATTTATATTAGATGAATGCATGAACATGCTAGTTATGCAAATGACATCCATAAAGCAATAAAGAGAAGCGTTTTACCTGGGGTCCTTCCTCTAGCCCACTTTAGGTTCTAGGGAAGGAACATCACCCCCCAAATAATGTGAATAAAGATTTATACAAGAAAAACCTATAAATCAGGAGATCTTCCCTCCAGTCTTAGATCTGGGAATAGCACACATTCCCTAAAGCCATACATCACATAGAACATGAAAATATTAATGGATTGTATAACAAGCAAAACCCATCAGTGAACAATAAAATAATGCAATTAAAGCAAATGAATATATAAATGAAATAAAGAAAAGTAAAACGTTTGGAGTTAAAGCCTAGAATGGCTTGTCGGCGTATCCCTTTGAATGGGAATCAAACCCCACGTCGTTCTCCCTTCTCATGAAGGGTGGGGGTTGTTCTGATAATAATGAGGTGGTTTATTGGTTTAGTAGCTAATTAATTTTAATTATAAAAAATAATTAACTATTAGGCTATTAATCAATTTTGATACTTGATTAATGGAAAATGATTTTGGATGTGTGTTGTACCTAAACAGATTTTAGGGTTTGTTTATTTTAATTAAGAAAATGATTTTCATAAAATTACCTCAATCTGAATTAAAGGGCTTAAACCAAATGATTGAAAAGCATGCCTTAGGTATGAATTAAAGGGCTTAAAATAATTATAGGATTTAAGGTAAAAAGTATACTATACCATATTTACCTTTTTATGCGGTTTGGGAATTGGAGGTTCTGACGGTTTGATGAAGCTGGAGCGAGTCTCCGTTGTGTTTGTAGATGATTGATTGAGTGCGTGAACTGATGTAGGATGGACTAGATTAAATGCTATTGGACAGATTGATTGTTTGTAATGTCTGTTGTCTGAAAATGGTGTTGTGGAGGCTCAGTATGATGTGAAATAACATAAAACTGGTGTCTGAAAGTGTGTCTGGAGTGTGTTCTGTAAACTGGAAAAAGTACATAAAAAAGTCAAAAACCGGGTCTGTTATGGAGGGTCGAATTTATAGAGAAACGAATTAGAAAATCCTAATTTGACTGACGTGTGCGTCACACGCTTCACGCATGTACATAGACCTTCATGCATGTGTGAAGGGCTTGACACAATCATTGAAGGCTTCACACATGCGTGAAGTCATTCGTGAACGTGTCAATCGTTTTGGGCCTGGGTTTTTCCTGGGCCCGATTTTCAAGGTTCGATTCAGTTTAGTCCAATTCATTTTTTGGGTTCTCTAGGTCCGTTTGAAGTCCGATTTGAGCTTGGTCAGATCCGTTGAACTCGTATTGACGGGCCAAATGCAATGGTCCCAAAATAAGGGTTCACAGGTTGACAAATTGAGATATTGATTTATTTGTTTTTAAATTAAGGCTGTTGTGTTATTTAAAAAATTATATTTACCATATGTAAGAGGGGCCATTTAAATTTAAAAAAAAAAACTCAAAAAATTTCCTAAATTATGTTTTATTATATGAGTAACTATAGCCTTGTAGTTGCTCCGCCTCTGGTACATAATTTTTTTTTTGCTTTTACTTAATTTCTTTCTATCCCTTTTAGTTATTCATTTTATCTCTTATTGATGATTTTAATCCCAAAATCATAGGATTCTGGAAAGAGTATTGATAAGTTTGATCCCCTATTATGCCTGTACTTAGTGTTTATACAGAAAATTCATATTAGTTTCATTTTTTAGGACTCTATCTCTCATTTGGAAAGATGATTCTTAGAAAATCAAGATAAGACTAAATTATATTATTAGACAAGATTCTATAAAATATTTTAAGGATATTCCCTATATTCTTGGGATACTCAGAGGTACTGGGTCCAGAATGGCTTAGGTCCATTGACCCTACCTACTTCCTTATGGTTAGGTCCGAGCTAGCCTAATCATGTGCCTTTTAGGTCAATTTTAGATAGTTCTTTAAGAATGGTGACCTTTTTAAGGTCACTTGAGGTGTTTGTTTTAGGTCGGGACATGCCTTTTAATTCGGAGTTAAAGACTTCAAAATCATCACACCTTTGCTTATTTAATCATACCTTTCCAACTTCTTTTCCTAGCTGTCATGCCATTTCTTTCTTTTAAAGTCATTAATTGTATCTTTTCAAAATTCTCATATATTAATAAGGCATGCCCGTTAAAGAGCCACCATATTTTGCACTTGTCACATGTCTTTTCTTCAATGGCCACATAAGATTCTAGGGGATTAAAAAACCTCTTTATTTAAGTGTTCTTTCCTAAGTCTACTTATCTTCATTGTTTATCATATTGTAAGTAAGTATTTATTTGTTCTTTTTTCCTTCTTGAAATTTTTCTAGAATTTCCCCCCTCATGACTTTCTCTAATCCAGAAAGGACACATAGCCCCCCTACTTTTGGTAGTAGATCTCCTACAAAGCCAATGCCTTTATCCACTTTAGAGATTAGATACTAACCTTAAAGTTCCTCAGAAATGTCTCCATTCGAGAGATAAGGATAGTGATCTTATGATATAAGTAGCATAATATCCTAATGCTTTGGAGGACGAAACTAGGGATTTAGGTACTGGGACTCACCTTAATATGTCACATACAGATTAACCCTCCAATTCTATCACTTCTTATGAGGTTCCTAATAACTCAATTCAATTTTTATCTAGCACCATTACAAACATCAACTTGGTAGAGGTTCGAGCTCAACACGATATTCTCAAAGAATTCGAGTTATTAGTTTCTCCTTCATCTGCTTGCGGTGATCATTCTTCCAATACCTTCAGTCGAATATATATGAAGATACTCTCTCCTTAGGTCAAAGGTCCCCTCTCTTAACCTTGGAGGTTGACTTCCTTTCGGATCATAAAGTTTCGATATCGTAAGTTCATAAAAAAACTTAAAAGGCCCTCAAGTGTTGCCAGATATTAGCTTATCTCAATGTTTTTGAAGTGATAACTCGGGCAATAAACTCAGACTTTATGAACTGTCAGGTCGAGGGTAAGAAAATTCTTGAATTGCCTAAGACTTTAAACACGTATAAGAATAATTGGAAAGATATGTTTCTCATTATCAGCCATCAATCATTAAACTCCACACGGAATATCCAACCTAAACTGCAACAAAAAAGAAGCCACTCCCACTTCTTAAAATAGAGGAGGAAAGACTAAATCTTATCTGTGCTACTATGATTATGGATGCGGTCGTCCTTCACGATTTTAAAGGTGAAATGGAGCAATTGGTGCTTGTAAACCTCTTTCACCTTTTGGTATAATGGTGAAATTAGAGATCTCAAGGGGAATGTTCTCAACTTTTATCCTAGTAGGTATCATCCTTTATTCCGTTCTTGCTTTCTTTGATTTTTAACATAATATCATTTTTCATACAGCCATAAGGATAGCTATGAATGAAGCTTTTTTGAAAAAGAGCCTTGAGCTTTTGTTTAAATTGCAAAGCTCTGGAGCTATACCTCCACCCTCTTCTCATATACTTTTAATGAGCGCTATAACTCAAAATCCAAAAAGACGCCTTCCCAATCCTCTACTAAGATTAGAAAGTGAAAAACCTTTAGGGATAAAGGAGTTGTGGCTTCCTCTCTAACCATCTAGTGTTTATCAGCTGAGGTGGTGCCATTAATAGAAAAGAAAGCTCAATCTAATAACCCTTTTAAGAAACCTCTGGGTTTTAACGAGGTCATATTGAAGAGATTTGACTCTGAAGCCAGTTTGAATGATGGAAAGATAGCTTATTTTGTGCTAGACTCATTATTACTGCCCGAGGACTTAGATTTTATGAGTGGTCTAACTGATTCCTAATGCATCTACTTAGAGTCCCGTCATTCTCAAATGGTATTGAGCTTTTTTGTATCTTCTCCTCCATTTATTATTTGCTTTATTTTTGTCATCAATTTTAGCTTTCTTTATAGGCTTGTTGTTTTTTGAACCACCTCTGCCACCATTATTCCTCGTTGAAAAGGGAATCAAAGGAGAGAGGGGAGGTGTTGTAGAACAAGGTTGATTATCTGGAGAAACAACTGGAGTTCCATAAAAATTATCTTAAAGAAGTTGTATCGCTCTCTGAGTTATGAGAGAAGAATGAGACTGGGGTCGAGGAGAAATTTAAGAAGATGGCAGAGGAAGCTTAAACTTATAAGGACGATGTTGAAGGAAAAATGTCTAAGGTAGAAAATTAGAATTTGGATCTCAAGGCTACATTTAAAGATGCTGTAGAAGGGATGACCCTGCACCGAGGAAAAATTTTAGTTGCTGCCTCTAAAAAATGGGGAGAGAATGTGGTTTAGTTTTTCAATGATATCCTCCCTTTTGACAATGAAGATGAACCACATTTTAATCCTTCTAACCTCTAAGATGCCCACTCAGATTTTGATCATATGATTTTGCATACCGAGGGCCAAAATTCCGAGACTACATATCCTCATGTTATTGTTCCTTAGTTTTACACATTTATCATTATATTTCTCTGATGGGGTAAGAGAATTTTTTTTTTCGAAAGCCCCTTGTAAATTTTTGGTCATTAATGGGAATCACTTTTTATCAGCGATGTTTCCATTGCTTTCCAACCTTTATGATGATTTTTCATCTTTTAGGTACTTTATGATATACGTTTCTATTTTATCCAACTAAAGATAACATGTCCCATACTTTGTAGGAATTTGAGTTTTATAATTTGTAATCCATCTGATCTCACTTATAGATAAGGCTTGAAACTTTATTTTTCAATTCATCTGACCTACCTTATAGGTAAGGTTTATAAATTTTTACTTTTATTTATGGTTTGTCTGGACTCCTTTATAGGTAAGGTTGTGATTTATATTTTTATGAATTATAGTGCATTTGACCTCCCTTAAAGGTAAGGCAGAGATTAGTGTTTTCTTTTGAAATTTTTTTTATCCTCCCTTATAGGTAAGGATGTATTTTATATTTTTTCTTATCTCCCTTATAGGTAAGGTGGATATATCAACTTATTAAGTAACCCTCCTTATAGGTTAAATAGCATTGTTAAAAATTCATCATCCTCCTTTTTAGGTAAGGTGAATAATTCTATATGAACCCTCCTTATAGGTCGAGTGACTTTATCGATCTCTCATCCTTCCTTTTAGGTAATATGAATATTTCAATGTGATCCATCCTTATAGGTTGAGTGACGTTGCCAATCTCTCATCTTTCCTTTTAGATAAGGTGAGCAAATTTATATGAACCCTCCTTATGGGTAGGGCATAATTGTTGTCATTTTATGTTTCTAATTCTAGTACTAGATATGCATTTAAATAAGAAAATATTGAATTTGAAAAAAAAAGAAATTGTTGTATTATTGATAAAAATTTGCTTAGGTTAGAACTATACCAATGAATCATTAGCTATCCCAACTAGATTGGCACCGTAGGGATTTTTAGTTCTTCCATTTGCATCTCACTACAAAATCTTTGCCAAAATCTAAAATTGGAAACCTCTTAAGCTCATTTATTTTTGTCTTCATTCTCTGAGTTGTGGTTTTATCCATCTTCTGGTATGTACTTGATCATCCGATTTTTTTTATGCATTGACTTTTCTACTTATGGTATGGCATTAGACAATAGAAAGATCTTTGACATTGTCATGATGAACTTAGCTTCCCGAGGTATTATTTCAGTTGTTTATTCGATATTGGGAAAGTTTATCACCCCTAAGTATCTGAGGTCTATGATTAAATTTTGGTTGACCTCTTTGATCTCTTCTAGTTCCCATAATCTTTTGCCTCTTCTCATCCTGCATGATACAAATCTTAGAAAATAATTAGCAATCATGTCTGGGGTAATAGCCATACTTGTTGTAACAATTTTTGAACATATTATGAGCTCTTTTCAAGATATTATTGTCTCTTCTTCAATAATTACCATGCAAAAGTCACTTTCCTTCTTTGTTTTCTTTCCCAAATCTATGTGGATCTCTAAATAAACTTCCTTTAAAGCATTTCTTTCTTTACTTGTCCAAATCTATGTGGGTCACTAAATAAACTTCCTTTAATGCATTTTGATAGGTTTTCTTGGGTATCTCTTAAAATCCCCTAATTGTTATCAAACCTTTTGGCAATGGCACTTTCAAACATAAGAAATAGGTTGATGTAGCACATTTTATGAGATATAAGTATGGTCGACCTAGTAAAAAGTTTTCAGGGAATAATATGCCCACCACTAAGAACTCTACTTTGAAATTCCTAGTCAAGCTGTCATCTTTGACCTCTACATTGAGTTCTACTGACCCTACTACTTGTACCTAGTGTAAAATGAGTCCTAACAACGGTGTAGCCACTGTCTTCATTTCCTTGGTTGTCAAATTCATCAATTCACACACAACTAAGGCCACCATGTTAACTGAGCTTCCATCATCAATCATTATTCTCTCCACCTTATAATTATTGATGCATCCTCGAACTACCAAAGCATCATTGTGTGGATGTCTGACGTGGCTACCATCTCCTTATATGAACATTATAAGACCTCGAGTTGCAGGTCCATAAAGAGATGACTATGTCTGAAAAGAGTATATCTCCCTTATAGCTTTTTTTTATGAGCTATATCCTTTCAAGATTCCTCCCAATATCACTTTGATAAATCCAACTCTTTATCTTCTCCCTTCTTGGCATCATGCTCTTTCCTATTCCTGTCATCATTCATGCTTATGATTATCTTTGACAAACTTTTTGACTCTTAGTATTCCTCTATTGATGAGCTTTTCTATCACTTCTTTTAAGTGCCAACAACTTTCAATGTCATGTCTCTAATCATGATGAAATTCACAATATTTATTGTTATCTCTCATGCCTTCCAAGCTCTCACTCGTCTTTGCAAGTCACTACACGTTATGTCCTGATTTTTTTATCCACATCAACACATTAGCCTTTGTTTCCCTCAGAGATTTTTATTAAGATGTCTGCCGAGGTTGAAATCTTCCTAGAACTATAGGTGGGAATTCTCTTAGTTTCTGTCATATCTCCTGTAGCTAGTGGAATTTGGAGGTTGTGTGGCTACTTGACATAGAGAGTCCGACCCTTTGTGTTTTTTCTCTGATTCTAAATCATCATCTTCATTTAATACTTCCTCTAACTTCATTTGATTGATTGCTATCTCTATGGCATCTATCAAATTCTGAGGTGATTTTTTAAAGAGCCACTTCTTCAAGACTTGCAGTTAGTGCCATGTCTCAAGGAAAAAATGGCTATTACAGGGTCCAGTCCATCCACTCGATTCACCTTTTTATTGAATCTCTCGATATAATCTCTGAGAGACTCCTCTTTTTTCTATCTTATGTAGGTTAGATCGGTAGAGTCTTTCTTTCTGAACATAAATGATACGTACTGAGCCTAGAATAATTCTACAAACTACTTCAAATTCTTTATTGACCTTAAGGGAACATAATGATACCAATCTTGAACCTTGTCCTTGAAGGAGGATGAGAATTGTTTACACAGTATTACATCACTGTTAGTATGTATGTTGATGATTATCATAAACTTACTTATTTTCCACCTAAGAGGATATGAGGTGTTTATTATTTCATCCGATAACGGTGAGTTTGTAGGAACTTCAAAGTTCATCACCCCTTTTGAATATCTAAGGTCCCTTTATGCCTTTTGGACATTGATCTTGAAGCTAGGTTTTTCAGTCTCTTTCTGACCCCTTGCAACCATACCAATTCATCCTCCTATAAGGTATCTTCTTTCATCATTACTTTTACTGGACTATCCGTAGATCTTACTCTTTAAATGCTTTCAGCCCTCGCTACTGGAACTGGTCCCTACTTCTCACATATTGCCTAGGAAGGTACTCTAATTTTGGCTGAGGGACTATCTTAGCTCAGCCAACTGTTTAGAGACGTCTAGGTACACATAATACAATTTTTCTATAAATAAAGGGTTGGTTAAGTCCTGGGTGCCCATATTGGCACTGGCTTCTTATTGTACTCCCATGTATTGTAAATGTGGCTGTAGAGTCAGCTATCCTAGATAGAAAGGTTGATAGGCTTAAGGATGAGCCCCAAATTAGGTAGGATTTTGAATACCCCTGGGAGCAAGTGGCACCTTTAAATTTAAGATTGTGATTCCAACCTGGTTTTGTTCAACCCCCTGCACTCCAAGCAGTTGTGCTTCCCTTTATGCATTTTCGGCCATGTTTTGTTGATTATTAGTCTCTGCCTCTTGTGGAAAGAGATTGAGGCCTAGTGCTAATTCAGGGTTCTCTTGGTTTTATGGATTCATATTCTTTTGGATGAAAATTAAAAAAAAAAAAAAAAAAGGTATATCCATGCTCACCACACCAAAAGATGATTTTAATCCCAAAGTCAAAGGTTCTGGAAAAGAGTATTAGTAGGTTCGATCCCCTATTATGTCTGTACTTAGGGTTTATATAGGAGATCCTTATTAGTTTTCTTTTTTAGGACTCTATCTCTCGTTAGGAAAGATAATCCTTAGAGAATCAAGATAAGACCAAATTACCTTATTAGATAAGATTCTATATGATATTTTAGGGATATTCTCTATAGTCTTGGGATACTTTGAGGTATTGGGCCGGACTGGCTTAAGTCCATTGACCTGACCTACTCCTTATGGTTAGGTCTAAGGTAGCCTAATCAAGTGCCTTTTAGGTTGATTTTAGACAGTTTCTTAAGGATGGTGTCCTTCTTAAGGTCACTTGAGATATCTATTTTAGGTCAGAAGTCATCACTTATATACATGTTTTTTTTTTATAATATGTTGTAACTAAGTCGAGTTGTTCAAAACGGTTCAATATTCGATAATGGTTTGTTCTTATTTGCCTCATTTCCTAAATGAGCCAAATTTAAATCTTAGTTTCAAGCTTGTTTAAGAAATAAGTCGAGCTTGAATTTGATAAGTTCAGCTCAATTATGTTCTTGAACAACTTGATAATAAACTTATGCACAAGCTCACAAATAAAACTCGCTAACAGACATATATATATATAAGATATAAATAAGTCTATTACTGTTTAAAGATTTTAGGACTCTAATTAATACACTTATAATATAATTCTTTTAAAAAAATTTAATATGACTACTATATACTTCTAATAAACATAATATAATTGAGCAAAGTAAAAAAAAAAAAAGGAACTTATGATTTAACGAATTTGTAATTTAGGGTATGTGAAATTTTTTGTAACAATTTAGAGTATATGGTTCAATTTATTAGCAAAATAGGATTTTCGCCCATTTTCATCTATGTGGCTTCAATTTTCATCTCACATGTGTACGACACATCAGTGCCACATCGGATGAAATGGGTGGAAACCCTATTTTGCTAGCAAATTGAACCACAAACTCTAAATTGTTACAAAAAATTCCACATATCCTAAATTACAAATGTGTTAAACAATAAGGTCCTTTTTTGTACTTTTCCCTATATAATTTTTTTTGTCTAAGTTCCCCTATATAATTTAATATTGTAATTTTTATAATTGATTAACGAATTAAGTTAGGATAAGGTTCAATTTTGACCTCAACGTTGATCAGATATACCACATTACCCCCAAATGTTTTTGAAAGATCAATGAAGCCCCTGACGTTATAAAATTGGTGTATATTAGCACCTTTCTATTAATGGGACTCATTTTTTATGATGTAGCACCCATTTTTGATGAAGTGGCATGCTGATGTGTATTGCTCTCGGCGTGCCACTTCATCAAAATTGGGTCCATTAATAGCGTTGTGCTAATCTGTACATTTTTTATAATATTAGGGGCCCAATTGATCTGTCAAAAATGTTTAGGAGTGATGTGGTATACCTAGTAAACGTTAGGGTCAAAATTGAACCTTATCTTTGAGTATAATTTGTAAAAAAACTTTAAATGAGTTTAACTTGATTAAGCTTGAGCTCGACACAAGCTTATAATGAGCCAATTTTGGACATTAAGTTGAAGTTGGACTAATGTTCAAACTAAAAAAAAATAAACTAAGCCTAAACAAGGTAAAAATCAGCTCAAATCAGCTCATTTATACCCCTAGTATAACCTCTCACACATGTTTAAATTATGTATGCAAGTTTACACATGTTGTTGCATGTGCATTGAGGAAAATATTGTAATAAAAATTTCAAATATAGAGGGTAAAATGACTTTTCATGACAGAAGATCAGGGAGGAAAGTAGCCAAAAAACAAGTATAGGGAGAAAATTGTGTATTTTGCCTAAATACAATTAATCATGCATGTTAAAATGAATACTAATGTCATATGCCATCCTCTATTAAAATGAATATGGTTATTGATTCTTTGAGCAGAAAGTGCTTAAGGACCTTGGCTAGTTTGGGAAGTTATAGTTTAATTCCATTGATATAGATGATATCTATGGATGTGCAATTAGAGATTGATCCAGTCACTAGGTTATTTACAACCTTATGAATTAGAATAGATTTGGAAGACAAGAGCAAAGAGGCATAAAAAATGAGACCCACTTATATTACTAATTCAGGAGAGGATACAATTGGGTAAGAAGCCTAAATTTTTAGTAAGGTCATAAGATAATGGTGCATGGGGAGCAGATTTGTGTTCATTACATTGATGGGTTGAATGAGGAGATTATGAAGGAGACTTGTAATGCATTATATACTATGCATCCTATGTACCAAAACTGGCCAACTATAAAAAAGGAGGTGGTAGAATTTATGGAAAAATGTCTAAAATGTTAGCAGATTAAGACCGAGCATCAACCCTCAGTAGAAAAATTGATGCATTTAGTTATTTTGTATGAGAAATGTGGGAGGATTACTATTGATCTTGTGGTAGCTTTACCGAGGACTAGGTATAAGCATGATTTAGTTTGGGTGATTATAAACAAGTTGACTAAATTTGCACCTGTTTTGCTAATTCAGTAGATCGATTCCTTGAATAAGTTGATAACATTATATATTGATGAGATTGTGAGGTTTCATGGGGTGCTAATCTTTATAGTTTAAGATCGATATCTATGTTTTACTTCAAAGTTTTAGTTCAGTTTATAAAGACCATTGGGTACAAAGCTGAATTTGAGTATAACCTGCCATCCGCAAATAGATGGGTAGTCAAAACAGAGCATACAAACATTGTAAGATATGGCGAAGGCATGTGCATTGAATTTTGAAGGTGATTAGGATTAGCATTTTCCTTTGATAGATTTTGTTTATAATAATAGTTATCAGTTAAGTATTGGTATGGCACTTTTTAAAGCACTATATAACAGGTGGTATAGAGATCCAATATGTTGGGAAGTGGAGAGAGTAGGGTTAATAGAAATGTAAGAGTTGATTCAAGAAATAATAGAAAAGAAGTAGTAATAAAGTGTTTAAAGGTAGCCTAAGATAGATAGAAAAGTTATGCAAATCAATATAGGCAGAAGATTGAGCATTAAGTTGGATAGAATGCATTTCTAAGAGTATTACCTTAGAAGGGGTTGTGCGATTTGGAAAAAAAAAAGAAAATTATCTCTGAGGTGCATAGGCCCCTATGAGATCACTGAACTTATCGAATACTATCATATCGATTAGCTTTACCTCTAGAGCTATCTCAAATTCATGATATGTTCAATATATCCATGTTAATATGGTATTGTTTAGTCACATCATATCTAAGTCAGAGACTAAGATAGCAAAGAATTTGACTTATCATAAAAACTAAATGAGATTCTAGATAGAGAAGCGAGAAAGTTGAGGAAACATGATATTCCTATGGTACTTGTATTATGAAGCCATCATCATTCTTTAAGAGAAGTTACATGAGAAATAGAAAATGGCATGCAATATTAGTATTCTTACTTTTTTGAGATATTAGGTACATAAATTTTAAGGATGAAATTTCTTTGTAGAATGGAAGAATTGAAATGACCGAGTTTCCAAAAAAAAATAAAATAAAGTAAAATAAAATAATAAGTTAAGTGTATAAACCTTTAAAAAAAACCACCTCACTCCATTTCCATAGCTTTCTCAACAGTAGCCTTATTAAAACAATAGCCAATAAAAATCTAAAACCTAAATCACTTTAACCTTCTTTCATTCCTAATTTCCCTTCTTCACTCCTTCCCTTTGTATCTCAATAATCAAGAAAAGAAATACAACATATTGAACATTTCATTTTTTTTCCCTTTTCTTTTCTTTTTCCTCTTCTCAATCTCAATCTATTTATTCATCTTAGTTGTACATTAACAGTCCCTTTTTTTTATTCTATATTAAAATAGTTAAGTTTTATTTCTTCTCTTTATTTAATTAAATTTTGGGCAAATTTCAGACATAAAATCAATAGGTTTATTTACTTGTTCTTGATATTTTCTCTAGATTTTATTATTTTGATAGAAAAACTGCAATATATTATTTAGAGATTTCCATACAAGGGGTGACCATAAATCGATTATAACTGAAAAACCAAACCGATATAATTTGGTGGATTTGATTCGGTTATTTAAGCTTAAAAAATTGGTTCAGTTATGAATTTTAAAAAATTTGGTTATCAGTTATTGGTTCGGTTATCTAAATTAAATACTTGTATTAACATAATTGACCAAATAATTAGTAATACATATCATTTAATATTTTTTTATAAATCAATAAGCATGCAACCAGTAATTATTCAAAAGCTCACAGATAGAGAGAAGTGGTCAGTAACTAATAAGTCTTTCTAACTTCTTAGACTCATCAAATTCCTATCTCAAATAAAAATGTTTATATCCTATACTGATATCAAATTGTCTTCTATCTTCTTCTACTTTTTAATTAACACGACTCATAAAATTCTTTTCTACTTTTCAACAAATACTATCTTCTAAATATTTTCTTGTTTCTCCTTTCAACGTATGGAAAAGCAAATTTTGATTGAAAATCAATGGCGTATTATTTATTTAGTTATAAGTAATGTGAAAAAGAAGAAAGGCTTAAAATTTGATTTTTATTGGGCAAAATAATACATAGTTTGGCATAAGAAATTTTATAAGAAGTATAACATTCATTAAAATTTTCACAAATCGATTAAACACATAATAGCACAATGAGCCGATATTTAATATTATGGTTTGGTTTAATTGGTAATGGCATATTTTGATTGGTTTGGTTCTATTTTTTTTTTAGTTTAATTTTTTTGGTTAGTAAAAATTATATATCGAACCGACCAAACTGACCATTTGCTCACCCTTGTTCCAGACTTTCTTTACCAATACAACTCTTTCCATAGATTATGGTTTAAATTGTATTTAGACAATAGGAATTGATTCAATCAATTGGAATTAAGTTGAATGAGTTGGATTTGAGATTTAATTTAGGATTTTTTTTCTTAAATTTAATTGGATATTTTAATAATTAAGTTGTAATTAGAGTGAATTGGAGATTACTAGCTAAATAAATTATTTATGAATTTACTAATTTGAAGTTATGATTGATATTAGATGTTATAATTGTTGTTGCCTTCCATATTTTGATGATTCCAAAACCTATAGTATAGTTATGAGTCTAAATGAAATGCATTTGTCAAAGTGTGTTTGATTGAGCTTTTTAAGAGCATAACATGTTTATTTATGTTTCTGGTAATTAATTTTATGCTTATACACTTTGGATGAGCTAACATTTATTTTAGAAATAAAGTGTTTTCCAAAAGTGCATAAATAGGTGGATACCCCCGTATCCTAGTCCATAAAGGATTGGGAAATCAGGGCTTTTGGATACGCCCGTATGTAGAAGGTAGGATACGATCGTATCCATTCCAACAGGTAGTTAAATTCAAATTCAACATTTGGATGCCTCCATATCGAAGTCTGACAGAGACAATGAAGATGACATTATCAATATTTTTTGAACATTGGAGAAGTGTCTTTGGCTCCAAAGTGGCATAAGTATATAAGGACACATCAGAAACAATGTGAAGAAGATACAAGAACCATTCTATTTATTTTCTAACCTTTTGTTCTTGATTTCTTTGTACTAAAAGCTTAATCTTTTATTAGTTCTTAAACCCTTGTACTTCATTGTAACCATTTAGGTTTAAGAAACCATTTAGCTAGGTTTTACTTTGTAAATCCTTTATCCTAGCAAATTGTAATCAAGGCTTTTGTGTTGTAACCAAGTCTTTTGACTTGAAAAATGCTTTTAAACCCTTGTATTTGGAGTTGTAGCTTCGTTTGTAAAATTGGGCAAAATCCCGGAGAACTAGAAGCATGGAAGCTTCATTTGGTTTAGTGGAACCTCAATCGAGTTGATTGAGAGAGTGTATGTAGGAGGATGGTACTTTGAACCACTATAAAATGGATGGAGTATTCTCTTCTCTAACTCTCTTTTACTTATTTATAGTTTGCTCTATTTTTTATTAGTAAATTGGTGATTGTTTGCTCACATAAGTTTTTCTATTTAAATCACTTTGTATTATTAATTACAAATTGTTGAAAAAAGGTTTTGAAACTTTTAATTTGGATAAATTTGTTTGAAAAACCTAAAATTTTC
>CAOJBK010535919.1:0-11223 GCA_948294925.1 Codiaeum variegatum | reverse complement strand
AAACCTAATTGGCTTTAGTATATATGCTCTTTAAATGAAAAACATTCCTTGTATCGAATGTATTTATATCCCTTAAGTATTTTGTAAGAGAATTTATTCTTAAAGAGTTTGAAAATATGAATGACAGATTGCTGTTTGTTAGATACTTTAAAGTTTGTTTATGGTCATAGGATTATTGACTAAGACATCATTGATCTAGATGACCATCGTTGCTATTGTCATCTAGGATAAATACAAGATACTTATTAATATGGAGGCAGTGAGTATCTCATGTACATAAATTTAGATATATTTTCTTGAGCAATTTATGGCAAATGTTCACTAATTTTTAGAAATTAATACCAAATTATTTTATTTATTTTAATTATTTTCATTTTGTTCAATTTTATGTTTTCTTTTAGTATTTTGTAATTTTTGCTATATTTTTAGGTTAAATTGGAGAAGAATGGTATTTGAAGATTAATTCATAAAGCATGAAATTATGGAGTTGAAGTTTGAAGCTTTTTTTGAAGCAAAAAAGAGTGGAAAAGAGAGCTTTCACATATGCACAGACGTGCTGAAAAATCTGTACAGGCTGTGCCAGAAAATTTAAAGCCATCCAAGGCAAAGAATTTCTGCACTGTCAAGCTAGAAATTATACACGAGCTGTGCATAATTGCACCTACTAAAATTATAAGCTTTTTTTCTATTTTTTCAACTTTTGAGGGATATTTTAGACAATGAGAAATTTTTAGAAAATCCTAATTAGAAGAGATTAAGGGAGCCTCCATATTAATCATCAAAACACTAATTCTTGCCTCCATTCACCATTATTGGATATTCTTGAAAGATTGGGAATTGAAGACTTTTTCACTCCAAGTTTTTCAAGAGTTTTACTTTTTTAAACTTAAATCTTATTTTATTTTGCTTTTTTTATTTTATTTTATTTTATTTCAAGGATTATCTTTGGAATATTATTTGGATTTGATTTTGATTTTGTTATTCTAAACATGAGTAGCTAAATCCTTAATCTAGGATTTGGGATGTAGTTGCTACAATGGATTATTGTTCTTGATTGAATTTAATAGATTTTATTTTTTCATTGAATATTTTAATTGATTTTGTTCATAAAACTAAGGTTTAATTGGCCATTAAATCTTAGATTTAAAAGTTTATTTCAAAATTATAGGAGTTGAGATTTAAACTCAAATCATAGCATTAATTAACTTAGGGAATGTAGTACTTAGGGATAAGATTACTCTTGAGAGACATTAAAAACTAATTTACAAATTGTTTAATGAGTTTTTTTTTTATTGTCTAGTATAACGGGAGTAGTTATTAGGAAAAATTGAATATTGATAAATTGACTCAGGAGAGCTTTTTGTCTAGCTTAGAAAAATTATGTTTAGCATTCAAGTAAGAAGAGAGAATCTAGAGAATAGGTTTAAGAACAATAATACGTTGTGCAATGAACCCTAAGTACTAAGTATTTTCTATTATTGAATTTTTCTTAGTTTACAATTACTTTTAGATTTTAAATTGCAAACCGACTCAATTTTCATTATACAAATAACAATTAATTCATTTGTTTAGTTCTTGACATCCTTCACTTGGGAAACGATACTCTATACTCATTACTAAACTATAGGAACGATCTGTACAATTGCAGATTCTCCCTATCAAGTTTTTGGTGCTATTGTTGGGGAAGGATGTCTAGTACTAAATAAATAAATTAATTGTTATTTGGATAACAAAAATCGAGTCAGATTGCAATTTAAAATCTAATGTTATTGTAAATTAAGAAAAATTCAATAAATAGAAAACACCTAGGACTTGGAGTTCATTGTACAACATATTATTGTTCTTAAAACTATTCTCAAGATTCTCTCTTCTCACTTTAATGCTAGACCTAATTTTTCTTAGCTAGATAAAAAGTTCTCCCAAGTCAATTTATCAATATTAAATCTATTCCTAATAACTACTCCCGTGATACTAGGCAATAAAAAGAACTC
The DNA here is from genome assembly GCA_948294925.1 of Codiaeum variegatum. NCBI lineage: Eukaryota > Viridiplantae > Streptophyta > Magnoliopsida > Malpighiales > Euphorbiaceae > Codiaeum > Codiaeum variegatum. Next base: position 9,232 of record CAOJBK010535919.1, on the reverse strand, counting down.
ATTAAACAATTTGGAAATTAGTTTTTAATGTCTTTCAGGAGTAATCTTATCCTTAACTATTACATTCCCTAAGTTAATTGATTTCTTGTTCTGAGTTTAAATTTCAACTCCCATAACTAAAATCTAAGATTTATTGGCCAGCTAAACTCTAGCTTTAAGCACATAATCAATTAAACCATTCAATGAAAAGAATCAAATCTATTAAATTCAATCAATAACAATAATCTGTTGTAGCAACTATATTCCAAATCCTAGATTAAGGATTTAGCTACTCATGTTTAGAATAACAAAATCAAAATCAAATCCAAATGGTATTCCAAACATAAACCTTGAAATAAAATAAAACAAAGCAAAATAAAATAAAATTAAAGTTTAAGAAAGTAAAACTCTTAAAAAACTTAGAGTGAAGAAGCCTCCAATTCCAATCTTTCAAGAATCTCCAATAATGGTGAATGGGGGTAAGAATTAGTGTTTTGATGATTAATATAGAGGCTCCCTTAATCTCTTCAAATTAGGATTTTCTAGAAATTTCTCATTGCCTTAAATACCCCTAAAAGTTAGAAAAATAGAGAAAAGGCTTATAATTTTTGTAGGTGCAATTATGCACATCCTGTGTATAATTTTCAGCTTGACATTGCAGAGCTTCTTTGCCTTGGACAAGATGAAATTTCCTGGCACAGCCTGTGCAGAATTTTCAGCACACCTGTGCACATGTGAAAGCTCTCTTTTCCACTCCTTTTTACTTCCAAAAATCTTCAAACTTCAACTCCATGATTCCAAGCTTTATGAATTGATCTTCAAACACCATTTCTTCTCCAATTTAACCTAAAAATACTAGCAAAAACTACAAAAATTAAACTTGATTGGGTTGTTAAAGATATAATATGATTAATGATTATGTACTTGATTAGGATTGATTAGGAGCTTAATTATAGAGATTAGCTTCCATATATAGCCAGTTAGTTTGTATATATATATAGTACCTTGTATACCAATTTTAATTAAGTGAAATATAGAAACACATTCTTCTACATGGTATCAGAGCAATCTCTCTGATTTTCTAGTCTTTTTTTTTAGTAATTCTTCTGCCCCAGTGTGTAGAAGTGTAGACGACTTATTTTATTTTGTTTTATTTTTTTGCTGCAATTTTGCCCCTGTTCTATGGACATGAGAATCTAGGGTATGGGTAAGGGTTGTTCTGAGCTGTTTCATTGTCACTGCCTATTTGGGGAGGTCCACTAGTTGACGATCAACCGTTCTGGAGAATCCGGCTGTCATCAGAGTTGCGCGTGAGCTACACGCGCCATTAGGAGACTCGACATTCCTCTTACATGCCAGCACGTGAGCGGGCATGAGGCACTGTTATGTCGTTCATCCTTCTGCTCTCCAGTGTCGACTCCTCTTTTTCGGCACTCCTATGATAATTTTTTTGTGGTCAGTTGGTTATTCAATTGCTGTTTGCTCTGGTAAGTTTCCTCTATTTCAGTATTGGAGGTACTACAACTGTTTGACTTTTCTAGTTCTATTTATTTTGGAGTTTGGATGACTTTATGTTTTGTGAGTTGTTTGAGTATCCATGGTTGAGATTAAAGGAAATATGGCTTCTCAGGTTTTTGAAGTACCTGCATTCGAGTATACTAAATTTCTCGAATATCAAAAAGCATTAAAATAATCATCTCATCCTAGAGCTACTATTGCTAAACTAGGTAAAACCAGTATACCCTCTTCAAATTTAGTATAGGTTATTGATTCTGACGCCTCAGATCCTATGATAGGTAATCCTAAGTTTTTATCCTTTTGCCAATCACATAATTCTCCTCCTAGTGTCACAATGGCAGATGGATCTAGTACTAGTGTTTTAGGTTCTAGTTCTATTAAAATAACTTCATTGTTGCCCTTGTCATCTGTTTTGTGTCTACCAAAATCTACATTCAATTTAATTTTTGTGAGTAAAATTACTCGAGCTTTAAATTGTCATGTCATATTTGAGCCTGATTATTGTATCTTTCAGGATTGGGTGACGAGAAAGATAATCGGTAAAGGGCGTGAATCTAGAGGTCTCTGTGTTCTAGATATACCTTTATCAACAGTCCTTGCTTGTTCAGGTATGGTCACTCCTTTCGATGCACACTGTAAGTTAGGTCATCCATTTCTCGCTTCATTAAAAAACATTGTGCCCTCAATTTCATGATTTATCTTCCTTAGAATGTGAGTCATGTCAATTTGCTAAACATCATAGGTTACCATCTCTTCCTTGGCTCAATAAAAGAGTTAGTTTTCCTTTTGAATTAGTTGATTCAAATGTTTGGGGTCTATGTCCTGTTATGTCCAAACCTGGTTTTAAATTCGTTATATTTATAGATGACTTTTCTAGGGTTATTTGGGTTTACTTTATGAAAAATCATTTTGAGATGTTCTCTCACTTTAAAGCCTTTTGTACTGAAGTAAAAACACAATTTAATACTTCTTTTCTTTCACTGAGGAGGGCTAATGCAAAAGAATACTTCTCTGAAGCCCTTCAAAATTACATGCTCTAGAATGGCATCTTGCATCAATCCTCTTATGTTGATACACCTTCTCAGAATGGTGTAGCTGAAAGGAAAAATAGATACCTCCTCAAAATAGCTCGAGCACTTTTATTTCAAACAAAAGTCCCTAAGAAATTTTGGGCAGATGTTGTTTCTTTGGCTTGCTTTCTTATCAATCAAATGCCTTCCTCCGTCCTCAATGGTAAGCCTCCTTATAGTGTCTTATTTCCTAATAAACCTTTGTTTCCTGTTGAACCACGTATATTTAGAAGTACTTATTTTGTACGTGATGTTCATCCTCATATAACAAAATTAGACCCTAAATGTTTAAAATGTATTTTTATGGGATATTCTCATGTACAAAAGAGGTATCGTTGTTTCTATCCTATTCTTAACAGGTATCTAGTATAAGTTGATGTTACATTTCAGGAACATATTCCTTTTTATTCCTAGTCTCCTATTTATCCAAGTCAAGAGGATGATGATGATAATCTATTAGTCTATATTGTCTCTACTTCAACTTCTGAAACACCACCAACACCATCAGCTCCACCACCCCCACCACCTCCATCACCCTCAAAGACTCCAATTCAACATGTATATTCTAGAAGGCAGGAACTACCAAAGACATGCCCTTCACCGTTTCCTCTTCGCCATCAGATTCACCTCCAGATAATACTGATTCAGTTTCAGATGATCTTGACCTTCCCATTGCTCACCTTAAAGGTAAACGTCAATGTACCTATCCTATTTCTTCATATAATGAATTGTCTCATTCTTCTTGTTCTTTTATTTTGCCTCTTGATTCAAATTCTATTCCAAAAACTCTTCATGAAGCATTGTCCCATCTTGGTTGGCGTACAACAATGATAGATGAGATGAATGCTTTAGATACTAATGGTACTTGGAGTTTAGTACATTTACCTACAGGAAAGAATATCATTGGATGTAAATGGGTTTTCATAGTGAAAGTTAATCATAATGGATCTGTTGCTAGATTGAAGGCTCGACATGTTACAAAAGGCTATGCTCAAACTTATGGAATTGATTACTTTGGCACTTTTTTTCTTGTTACTAAACTTACTTCTATCAGATTATTCATATCAATGGTAGCTACCTATGACTGGCCTTTGCATCAGTTAGACATTAAAAAAATTTATTTCTTTATGGTGATCTTCAAGAAGAGGTGTATATGGAGTAACCATTGGGTTTTGTTGCTCAGGGGGAGTATGGAAAGATTTGTCATCTTAAAAAAATCATTATATGGCTTGAAATAGAGTCTTTGAGCCTAGTTTGGAAAGTTTAGTCGAACTGTTGAAGTGTTCGGCATGAAAAGGAGTAAGTCGGACCATTCTGTCTTTTACAAACAGTCTGTCGTTAGGATTATTTTGTTGGTTGTTTATGTCGATGATATTGTCATTATTGGTAGTGACATTGAAGCTATTTCATCTCTTAAATCTTTTCTTCATAATCAGTTTCATATAAAGGATTTAGGAGTATTGAAATATTTCTTAGGTGTTGAGGTGATGAGGAATAAGAAAGATATCTTTTTATCTCAAAATAAGTATATTCTTGACTTATTATCTGAGACAGAAAAATTACGGGCTAAGCCATATAGCACTCCAATGGCTCCTAACTTACAGCTCACAAAAGATGGTGAGTTATGAGAGATACAGAAGATTGGTTGGGAAGCTGAATTACCTCATTGTAACTCATCCAGATATTGTGTATTTAGTCAGTGTCGTAAGTCAGTATATGTCATCTCCAACGGTTGATCACTGGAGAGGTATGGAGCAAATTTTATACTATTTGAAAAATGCACATGGACGAGGAATCCTATATGGAAACCATGGTCATACTAGGATTGAATGCTTTTCAGATGCTAATTGAGCAGGGTCAAAGGAAGATAGGAGATCTACTTTAGGCTACTGTGTTTTGTTGGAGGAAATTTGGTCTAATGGACGAGCAACAAGTAGAATGTTGTCTCACGGTCAAGTACAGAATCATAATATAAGGCTATGGCCAAGTCCGCATGTGAAATAATATGGATATATCAACTTCTTACTGAAGTGGGTCTTAAGATCTCAATTCCAGTCAAATTATGGTATGTCAACCAAGCAGCACTTCATATTACTTCAAATCTATTCTTTCATAAACGAACGAAGCACATTGAGATCAATTACCATTTTGTTCATGAAAATATCCAGAAAGGCTTGATTTTGACAGGATATGTGAAAACTAGAAAACAATTGGGAGACATATTCACAAAAGCTCTTAATGGGGTTAGGATTGATTATTTATGTAACAAGTTGGGCATGATTAATATCTATGCTCCAACTTGAGTGGGAGTGTTAAAGATATGATATGATTAGTGATTATGTAATTGATTAGGATTGGTTAGGAGCTTGATTCTAGGGATCAGCTTCCAAATATAGCTAGTTAGTTTGTATATATACAGTACCTTGTATACCAATTTTAATTAAGTGAAATATAGAAACACATTCTTCTATAAGGGTGAATCTGTAAGTGTATTAATCATTCCTACACTTTAGTAATGAGTATAGAGAATCGTCTCCCAAGGGAAGGATGTCATGTACAAAACAAAGAATTAATAATTATTATTTGGACAATGAAAATCGAGTCGCTTTACAATTTAAAATCTAAAGTAATTATAAATTAAGAAAATTTCAATAATAGAAAACACCTAGGACTTAGGGTACATTACATAATGTATTATTGTTCATAAACCTATTCTTTATTCTCACTAGAATGCTAAACCTAATTTCCCTTAGCTAGACAAAAAGTTCTCCCGAGTCAATTTATCAATATTCAATCTATTCCTAAAAACTATTTTCGTGATACTAGGCAATAAAAAGAACTCACTAAGCAATTTGTAAATTAGTTTTTAATGTCTCTCAGGAGTAATCTTATCACTAAGTATTACATTCCCAAAGTTAATTGATTCCATATTCTGAATTTAAATCTCAACTCTCATAATTTTGAAATAAACTCTAAAACCTAAGGTTTAATGGTCAGTTAAACTAACTTTAAGCACAAAATCAATTAAAATATTCAATGAAAAGAATCAAATTCAATAAAGAACAATAATCTATTGTAGCAATTACATCCCAAATCCTAAATTAAGGATTTAGCTACTCATGTTTAGAATAACAAAATCAAAATCAAATTCAAATAATATTCCTAACATAATCCTTGAAATAAAATAAAACAAAGCAAAATAAAATAAGATTAAAATTTAAGGAAGTAAAACTCTTGAAAAACTTGAAGTGAAGAAGTCTCTAATTCCCAATCTTCCAAGAATCTCCAATAATGGTGAATGGAGGCAAGAATTAGTGTTTTGATGATTAATATGGAGGCTCCTTTAATCTCTTCAAAGAAATTTCTCATTGCCTAAAATATCCCTCAAAATCTGGAAAAATAGAGAAAAAGCTTATAATTTTTTTCGGTGCAACTATGCATAACCTGCACATAATTTTCAGCTTGACTGTGCAGAGCTTCTTTACCTTGGATAGCTTCAAATTTCCTAACATAGATTGTACAGAATTTTTAGCACATCTATTCACATGTAAAAGCTCTCTTTTCGACTCCTTTATGCTTCCAAAAAGTTTCAAACTTCAAATCTATGATTCCAAGCTTTATGAATCGATTTTCAAACACTATTCTTCTCCAATTTAACCCAAAAATATTAGCAAAAACTACAAAATACTAAAAAATATATATAAAATTGAGCAAAATGAAAATAACTAAAATAAATAAAATAATTTGGTACTAATCTCTAAAAATTAGTGAATATTTACCATAAATTTCTCAAGATAATATATCCAAATTTAGGTATATCAAATTCTCTCAAACTTAGCTCTTTGCTTGTCCTCAAGCAAAATTGAATTAAGGATTAAGGAAATTCATACTCACATAATTCATTAATAAAAAATCTCAAGTGATCATGATAAAAGTATTGTTTATTTCAAGTATACAATCAAATTGCATAGTTTGATCATGCAAATCATCAATTATAAAAGAACTATTGCACTTCAGATAGACATATACACTCAAATCTATCCTAGGAAACCTCTAAAAATATAAAATAAGCTAAACCATCACATATGCACCACAAATAACCCATCTTCACTAATGATATTCATTGCTTTAAAATGATTAGAAAGACTTTTATTAGGCTTGAAATGGGATTTAACAGGATAATGGCTAAACAAGAAAAGGCTAATTGAACAAATTATGAGAAAATTTTCTAAGTAAACACACTAAGTGACATGAAAAATACAAATCAATATGCATAAAATACTTTAAAATTCACAAAGGGGAATAAATCTCTTTCATAATTCAAATAATATCATATATTAGAATCTCCATTACTTTATTCATTTTTATTTCAACATTTTTTTTCTTTTTTTTTTCATTTTTTTTAAATAGTTTATCAATTTCAATGAAGTACACATGATATTTTTTTATTTAATTCTCTCAAACTTAAGTTTGAACTACTTCTGAATTATAATTGAAGTATAGGTAATCCAATATTACCTTTTTTTACTACTAAACATCAATGACACTTAAAATCCACTTAACAAAATAATCTCATGAAAACTGGAAAGAAAATATAAGGTTTAACGTAAACAAAGAAAATTTAATATTTGGCTCAAATGAGTAAAACAAGGGAGAAATCAAATAGAAGGTAAATATACGATTTTAACTAAAAAAAAGTGTATAAATCGTCTCATTTTGCCACAATAAATATAAAATTTCACATTAATATGTTCAAATGCAGTGTTTTAAAATAGTCGAGGTAAACCTAAAATAAAAATGTTATAAAAGCCATCTCTAAATAACCATACACAATTCCTAACTAATCAATTTTTTCACATATATCAAACTAAACATTTTTTAAAATCTCAATTTTCAATAAACTCAAAATAAATAATTCATGATCATTATAAATTTTTTCATTTTAATTCGATATATGAGCACATTAAAAAAAAAACAAAATTATCTCAAGAGCAATTTTTAAATATAAATTTACTAATTTTAGAAATTATTATCATTATAAAATCAGAAAACACAATACAAAAATTCAAATTCAACTAAAAATCAATTTAAAATAAAACATAAAAATTAAAATTAAAACAGAAAATTTTCTAAAATTCTTTAATATTATCCTCAATGTGTATATTTTTCTCAAATTACCAAAAACAATATCAATCTTCTATTCATCCTTGAAAAATAAAATTGTCATCCTTCTAAATTCACAAAAACTTCTTTATTTTGTATCAAAATTTATCCTTGAAAGCATGTTCCATTGAATTTCTTTTTTTTAAAGCACAATGTATATATATATATATATATATATATATATATAATTTCTGCTTACAACTTCAAAGAAAATGCAATGAGTGTTCAAATAATTGGTATCTCTGGGTTATGGACTGATTGGGTCTAAGGGTGGGGATCCGGGTCTGGTTTGAAAAGAAACGGGTTAGGATGGTCTGGAGCGGGTTGAGTTTGAAAGGTCTGGTCTTGGGTTTGGATTGAGAGGTGAGGGTTGAGAGCTAAAGAAACGGGGCTGGTGAAGGGTCTAGAGGGGAAAACGGGTTACGATTGGTTTTGAAAGCTGGAAACGGGTTAAGGAGTCGGATTTAGAGCTGGGAATCAGGTCTGAGGTTGGAGAATGGGCTGGGTCCGGCGGAGGTGGACGGAGAGGTCCAATCGGGGTGGTCTAGCTGAGAAAGATGAACTGGAGCTAAATCGGGTTGAATACCTGGGAACTAGATGGGTTGAGAAGGAGAATAGGCGCGATTTGTACAGGCGGCTGTGACGGGTTGAAGCGTTGGCTGAAAAGGGCGAAGAAGGCGGCAGTGGAACGGTCTGGCGAAGGTCATGGTCTCGGTGGAGGAGCTGTTGGGTTGTGACAAGGCTGGCTCGCTTGAACGGGAAAAGGGGTGGTTGCGGACGAAGGTTGAAGAAAGGAGGGGAAGAAGGCGAGAACACATTTTTTTTGCTCAGTTTGGGGAGTTTAACAAAAAAAAATTTTAAATCTGATGAAAATCTCACAATAAATAAATAATAGAAAGGAAAAAAAAAAAGTAGATATTAGAATAGAGAAAGTAATTTTTCTGTATTATTTATCATAACATACAACTACCAATATATACAAGAAAATTTACATAATTCTAGGCTAGATTTCCTTATTTACACCCTTGATCTAAGAAACGGCTATAAACAAGGAAATCTGAACCATAAATACAAATTACATAATTCTAGGCTAGATTTTCTTATTTACACCCTTAATCTAAGTAACGGCTATAAACAAGAAAATCTGAACCATAAATAGAAATTATCCTAATAATTACTAATACCCCTCCTCAAGGTGGTGCATGTATATCTGTCATGCTCAGCTTGTTCACATATTCTTTAAAATTTTGCTTAGATACTCCTTTTGTTAAGACATCTGCAAACTGTTGATTTGATCTCACAAATGGCAGTTCAATAACTTTACTCTCCAGCTGTTCCTTTATAAAAAATCGATCAATCTTTATGTGTTTGGTCCGATCATGTTGAACAGGGTTGAATGCAATTTCAATTGCTGATTTATTATCACAAAATAGTTTCATAGGAGTTTGTAACTCGAATCTGATATCCTTCAATAACTTCTTGATCCAAAGAAGTTCACATAT